>JAKUCV010002773.1:7146-19130 GCA_028386065.3 Turnera subulata | reverse complement strand
TCCGAACGTTCAAGCCGATTTCCCGGCCCATTAGTCGCTCGTGTCAAATACATATTTACGATTAGTACTATAGCTCATTAAATAATACAAAAGTTATCTAATATTTAATGGAATGAAATTCATACGTAATAATATAACAGATTAATATAAAATCTCTAGTGGTAAATAATGTATCCAGTAGTAGGTATATAGTATTCCGTCAAGCCAATAACCCAAATCTTAATATTCTAAAAGTATAGTAAAACATACTTTGGTCATAGAATAAATTCCATCCGGTTATGTATTTACAATTAACTTATAATTTCATAATTAATTCCAAGATGGTGTTTCTTCTCTTCTTTTTTTTAACCTATAGATTAATTCATTTACCATTGTTTTAAATTTACAAATTAATTCATTAACCAATTGTAATATCACACGTCCATCGGGTCCGTTATTAGATTGTCAAAAGCATATGTGTCTCGGGAACATGGGGCTCCGCACGTTCGGCCCGTTTCCGAGTCCGTTGTGCAAACTGAGCCCAAACCCGAGCTCATGGTATAAATCGAGTCCAAAGAATTACCCAAAGATCGGTTTCCGGGCTCGCCGGAAAATTCTCGGGACTGCCGGAAGCTCGCCGGAATCCGGCTGTCACTGTTCACGCAGCCCTCCACACAACCAACGTTTCTGCTACAGTTCATCACCATCCAAAACACCCAAAGTACACAGATTACTGTTCACCCGTTCAAAGACCAAACGAGCTCCAATACCAAGATAGTATGCCGGCCACCAACAACCTCACCATTCCCTCGGCCACCCACCGGTGACCGGTGTTCCTCCACACCACCGTGTCCACCATCCAAAATTCCTCAACCCATAGCCACAACAGCCCCATCACACCTACACGCATCCACCGACACCCAAACCACAACCGACCCACAGCCAAACACCACAACTAGAGCCGATTAGCAACTGGCAGAGATCGGATTAAGAAAAGAAAAGAGAGACAGGAAGAGGAAAAAGAATCAGTGTCGCGTCTTACCCATACTGCCACGGGGACGGCGACGGTTGCGGCGGGGTTGAAAGTGAAAAGAGGAGACGGCGGCGAATTTGAGGAGGGAAGACGGCGGCGCGACAGGAATTGAGGAGAAGAAGAGGGCAACGGCGGCGACGGCTTGGAGAGGATAAGGCGGCGTCGTCAGGAGTAGAGGTAGAGGAGGAGGAGGCGGCGTCGCCTCGCTGCAGCGACGGCGCAAGACGGCTGCAGGGGAAGAAGAGAGAGACGGTGGCGCCTCAGGAGAGGAAGAGCAAAGGGCAGGCGGCGGATCCGGGCGACTGCTTGTCGGGTCGTCGGCTGGTCCCCACGGGACGGCGTCCTACAACCACGACGGGAGGAGGAGACAGAGGTAGAGGATGAAAGGGGGAGGCTTGGTGGTGTCGGTTGTGCAGAGACAGAGAATGGGAACGGGAGGAAGAGATGGTGGTCTCGAGTTGGCAGGGGACAGGGGAAAGGAAGAGGGGAAAAAGGAAGAGGAGAAGGGAAAATAAAGAAATCAAAAGGAGAAGAAAACAAGGAAAGGTGGGGGTCAGTGGTCACGGGAGAAAAGCAAGAAAAGAAAGAGGGGGTCCGGCGGCTGAGGAAGAAAAATGGAGAAGAAAAGGAAAGAAAGGAGAAAAGAAAGGAAGGGAAGGAAAAGAAAGAAAAGAAAGAAGAGAGGTGGGGCCCGCGCGGTCGGGGGAAAACTGGGAGAGAGGAAGAGTTGTAACCGGGAAAGAGGAAGAGAAAGGAAAGAGGAAAAAGAAGAGTGGCCGCGTGGCAAGCCACATTTGGCCGGTCCGGGTTCTCGTGTCGGAATCTCGTAAACGCAGGGATACTCCCGTCTTTCCGACAAATTCCGTCCCGAGTCCAAAAATATGACTTGGGCTCGGAAAATCCGATTAATCCTCCTGAGCATCGACCAACTCTCGGAACTAAAAATCGAGGCTTGGTTAGTTAGAAAGACACTCCCGAGAGCGGGAAAACTCTCGGTTTCGAAAAACGACCCCCGATTTACCTTGAATTAATTACTCAAGATTAATTCATTCGGTAAATCACTGTATAACGACTTTAACAGTCCCGGTAAAAATCCAAATTTTACCCGGGCTGTTACATTCTACCCCCCTTAAAAAGAATTTCGTCCCCAAAATTCCGTCTTATGCGTGGGTCCTACCACGATAAGCTTCTGGCACACTCTGCCAGGTGTCCAAACTCAACATGAGATACCGCCTATTTCCTTAAACGACATCTCATCCGCTTATAAATACCAAACCTCACAGTTGAGACATTCACTCTCAGCCACGGACTCTCCACTTCGTTCTCGAACGACCTCAGACTCCGAGAACAACAGCTACATCGGCGGCACTGCTTTCCCAACAAGCTCCGATGATGAGCCTCCAAAGAAACGCTTCAAAACGAACATCGTCGGCCTGAAGGAGCATATGGTGGTCTCCCCAAAGCGACGGAAGAAGCGTGCCGGCAAGAAAGCTGAGGACAAGAAAGGCAAGACGGTAGCTGAGAGCAGCACTCCGCAACAGAAGCTGACGCAACTGAACGTCTCGTTGAGGAAGATCAGCTCGGCGGTGGCACAAATCGAACTGGCGTGCGCGGAGCTCTTCCCTCACATGAAGAACGTCCAGAAACTTGTAAAAGACCTAGAGAAGCAAGTAACTCAATAGAGTACTTCTTCTCCGTTGTAAAACTATTATGATATAAATAAAATAAATTTCCTTTTAAAGTCAAAATCTCTTATGTTATGAATGCTCTTATTAAGGTATGAAAATCATGTTTAACTGAAAAACAAAATATTAAGACAAAACGAAACCATCAGTAGGAAAATAAAACCAAACATAAATATGTTAAAACAAGACCAACAAAAGAAAGCAAAACCAACATAAGAAATTAAAATTAAAACTTGTTTAACAAAATTAAAACAGAAAGAAATTAAAACAAAACACGTTTCATGCTCGGCACTCTAGATCGATCGTATCCATTCTCAATCCTGAGAAACGTGACACATACAGTTAACGGTGACGTCAGTTAACCTCGCGATGAAGACATCCGTTAACTGGCAAGGCGATGATCACGGGAACGTCCTGTGTCCCGCGATAGACACGTTACCCACTTGTTCACAATTTCCGCTTAAGCCAAAACATCTATCTCGTCTCGTATCTCTCCATGATGTCCAAACCGCTGTGAACTCGTCGCACATGCACTCTACTCGAGGTACGGTCCCATCCTTCTAGCCTCAACGGTTACGAATGCAAGTGATGAAAGATGCAAGAAAAGAAAATAAGACCGTAGAAAGAAAAGACAAGGTAGCCAGAGCGAAGAAAATCAAGAGATAGAAAAAGACTGAAAAACTCTGGCACGGTAATCCGAAAAACGCGTAAAGTATCAAAGCAATAAATGAAAGCAACAGTAAGTTTTCAAAAAGCAAAATCTTTAAAATAAAAAACGGTAATCACGCTCCCCATAAGAGTATAAAAGAAGGAGCGGTGATGTGTAAATCACCAAAAGCATCAAAAGCAAACAAAACGTCCAGGCAAATAAAACACAACGCTCGAAAAACAAAACCCCATACGTCCAATTCAAGATGCCTGCTCCCTCATCAGTCTTATTCATCGAAGGTGCCAACCTTGGCAGGAGAAACCGTCTGGCGTACAGCATGGTCAACGAACGTGCTGAAGAGCTACCGAACGAGCTCGGCAGGATGCCCCGACTGGTCTTTGTCGACGAGCTCTACTCCTCAAGATTCTTCGTCACTCCGATGGAAGAGGTGTTCTTCCTGGAGGACCATGGAACTCTGAGGACATCCTTCTACGAATCGGCAAACTCCGTGATGTTCTTCATCTCCGAGAGGCTACAGGAGTTCAACCTGGAGTCCACTTGCCAGACTGTGGAGCAAGGCGCCTACTACCAACTCTCAATGACAGCTCAGAGTATGCCCAGAATGACTCGGCTACCTCCAACCTGGCCAAAAGCACGACTACTGGTGTGGAACTACAGAGGAGTAGCAAGGCGTGCCCAAGAGTTCTCGCGTACCCTGAGGGACTTGAAGAACCAGTACAAACCGAACATGGTTCTTCTAACGGAGACACAGTGGCAACCACGGGACGATCACAGTCTCATCCCACTCCGGTTCCCTCAAGCAAACCGGTTCGAGATTCCTGGCCAGAGCGACAGAGGCGGCATGTGGTTCTCGTGGAGCGACAGAGTCACGGTCAACATCAACAGCGACCCAAACAGTTTCCGTGTCAATGTCGTTCCGTTAAATGTATTTTCTTTTTATAAAATATAAAATATCAATGTAATATTTTCCTTTATTTTTATAAAATATCAATATCAATGTAGTATTTTGATTTGTAATCAAAATATTAATATTTCCCTTTGTACTCAAAATATCAGTGTTATTAATAATATTTGTATTTTTGCTTATTTATGGCATCATTACTCTTATGTGTATGTTCCGCGACAGTTGGCGTCCCTCGACTGGATCCATAATGCACTAACTAAATGATATAAAATAAGAAACAAATGGAGCGAACTATGCAAACAAGGACTCAAACACATAAAGACTGCCCAACAAGACCTAACACCCGCTCCGCTACCAAAATGAAACGCCCCGACCCGTATTTACCGTACATAGTAAACACGTGCTGGAACTGTGACAATCCAACCCAACAAAGCCCAACAGACAGCGTATAAAACAATAAACTGGCCAACGGCCCATTTCAAAAACTGAAAATCGGCCCTTCGGCCCAACATAGAACTCGTCACTCGAACCCCGGGGACATCAACAACAACCATCCGGCCCAATGGCCCAACTACAATATATACATAGCAGAAGATTTAACAATATGCATAGCGGAAGACTTTTAACTCACACGACAACATATGTAAAGCCCAATGCAACCAATGGATCCGAGTCCTGTCCGAGGGTAAGCTTCAGCTGGCCCTGTACGTTCCTGCACTACAAGCAACTTATCCTACGGGATGAAACCCCGCAGGCGAGGGGTGAGTCCGAAGTGCTCACCGACGAAAGATAAACAGAGATATATTCAACCGTAATACTTTAGAAGTATTACAACCATTAAACAGAAGAATCTAACACATACAACACGACAGAGGAATCCAACTCAAACAACACATCAGAAGAATCAGTAGAAAGCACAGGCATACACAACACAAGAAAACTACTATAAACAACTAACCAAGACCAAAAGAATGCTTATTAACTTTTATTACCAATTTTATCTTCCGGGCCTGTCACTGGACAAGCTAGGGTCGTACCTAGTTATTAACTAATTCTAGATGCCAGGCCCCACCACAATCCGAGATCAACATCCCCATATCTCAAATCCGGGATCAACATCCCAATATCTCAAATCCGGGATCAACATCCCAATATCACAAATCCGGGATCAACATCCCAATATCACAAATCCGGGGTCAACACCCCAACCAACTAACCCACTGGCCATGTCATCACAGAACTAGTCTCTAACCATCTAGTCGTACCACTACTTTCCAAATGACTATTATACCATCATCTCAAATCCCAGTTCAAATCCATTACTCTTTCATCAATTACCCAATTTCTACTATCTCAGATTAACTCCACAGACTCAATCTCTTATCTCAATCTCATGACACAAATTATTCAAAATTAACAACTCAGCATTATTTCCAACACAATATACACAAGTCTATCATAATCCAACAACAGCATCAATAATTCCACAGCAATCAGGTAACAGTCAATAATTATTCCAACAGATCAATCTAACAACAAAAATATACAAACAACAAAGATACACACACAGCATTACGGGCACATATCAAGGTTTATCCATCCTCACCTGATGTGTCTCTGAAATTGCTATCCGGTCAAATCCCGATACCCTATATGTACATATAGGAACACAATAATCACTTATAATGCGCAAACAAAGATAATTATGCATAATGCCGGTTTAGAAATCGTTATACGGCTTGTCTTATATTGTTAAATTAAAACCGAATCCGAACGTTCAAGCCGATTTCCCGGCCCATTAGTCGCTCGTGTCAAATACATATTTACGATTAGTACTATAGCTCATTAAATAATACAAAAGTTATCTAATATTTAATGGAATGAAATTCATACGTAATAATATAACAGATTAATATAAAATCTCTAGTGGTAAATAATGTATCCAGTAGTTGGTATATAGTATTCCGTCAAGCCAATAACCCAAATCTTAATATTCTAAAAGTATAGTAAAACATACTTTGGTCATAGAATAAATTCCATCCGGTTATGTATTTATAATTAACTTATAATTTCATAATTAATTCCAAGATGGTGTTTCTTCTCTTCTTTTTTTTAACCTATAGATTAATTCATTTACCATTGTTTTAAATTTACAAATTAATTCATTAACCAATTGTAATATCACACGTCCATCGGGTCCGTTATTAGATTGTCAAAAGCATATGTGTCTCGGGAACATGGGCCTCCGCACGTTCGGCCCGTTTCCGAGTCCGTTGTGCAAACCGAGCCCAAACCCGAGCTCATGGTATAAATCGAGTCCAAAGAATTACCCAAAGATCGGTTTCCGGGCTCGCCGGAAAATTCTCGGGACTGCCGGAAGCTCGCCGTAATCCGGCTGTCACTGTTCACGCAGCCCTCCACACAACCAACGTTTCTGCTACAGTTCATCACCATCCAAAACACCCAAAGTACACAGATTACTGTTCACCCGTTCAAAGACCAAACGAGCTCCAGTACCAAGACAGTATGCCGGCCACCAACAACCTCACCATTCCCTCGGCCACCCACCGGTGACCGGTGTTCCTCCACACCATCGTGTCCACCATCCAAAATTCCTCAACCCATAGCCACAATAGCCCCATCACACCTACACGCATCCACCGACACCCAAACCACAACCAACCCACAGCCAAACACCACAACTAGAGCCGATTAGCAACTGGCAGAGATCGGATTAAAAAAAGAAAAGAGAGACAGGAAGAGGAAAAAGAATCAGTGTCGCGTCTCACCCATACTGCCACGAGGATGGCGACGGTCGCGGCGGGGTTGAAAGTGAAAAGAGGAGACGGCGGCAAATTTGAGGAGGGAAGACGGCGGCGCGACAGGAATTGAGGAGAAGAAGAGGGCAACGGCGGCGACGGCTTGGAGAGGACAAGGCGGCGTCGTCAGGAGTAGAGGTAGAGGAGGAGGAGGCGGCGTCGCCTCGCTGCAGCGACGGCGCAAGACGGCTGCAGGGGAAGAAGAGAGAGACAGCAGCGCCTCAGGAGAGGAAGAGCAAAGGGCAGGCGGCGGATCCGGGCGACTGCTTGTCGGGTCGTCGGCTGGTCCCCACGGGACGACGTCCTGCAACCGCGACGGGAGGAGGAGACGGAGGTAGAGGATGAAAGGGGGAGGCTTGGTGGTGTCGGTTGTGCAGAGACAGAGAATGGGAATGAGAGGAAGAGATGGTGGTCTCGGGTTGGCAGGGAACAGGGGAGAGGAAGAGGGGAAGAAGGAAGAGGAGAAGGGAAAATAAAGAAATCAAAAGGAGAAGAAAACAAGGAAAGGTGGGGGTCAGTGGTCACGGGAGAAAAGCAAGAAAAGAAAGAGGGGGTCCGACGGCTGAGGAAGAAAAATGGAGAAGAAAAGGAAAGAAAGGAGAAATGAAAGGAAGGGAAGGAAAGGAAAGAAAAGAAAGAAAAGAAAGAAGAGAGGTGGGGCCCGCGCGGCCAGGGGAAAACCGGGAGAGAGGAAGAGTTGTAACCGGGAAAGAGGAAGAGAAAGGAAAGAGGAGAAAGAAGAGTGGCCTCGTGGCAAGCCACATTTGGCCGGTCCGGGTTCTCGTGTCGGAATCTCGTAAACGCAGGGATACTCCCGTCTTTCCGACAAATTCCGTCCCGAGTCCAGAAATATGACTTGGGCTCAAAAAATCCGATTAATCCTCCTGAGCATCGACCAACCCTCGGAACTGAAAACCGAGGCTTGGTTAGTTAGAAAGACACTCCCGAGCGCGGGAAAACTCTCGGTTTCGAAAAACGACCCCCGATTTACCTTGAATTAATTACCCAAGATTAATTCATTCGGTAAATCACTGTATAACGACTTTAACAGTCCCGGTAAAAATCCAAATTTTACCCGAGCTGTTACATGGGATCTTATCGCCTGTATCGTTTGGTATTTGACTATTTGTCTTTTGAAGTAAATTTTTAATTTAATTTTTGTGAATGGAGAATATTGATTTTTTTTATATATTAAAAGCTAGTTAAATTGGAAGGAACAAACTAAACATTACATGACAACCTCCCGTGGATTATTAATCTAGAATTATCTATAAACTCTTCATATCAGGAGAGAGCAGCTTTTGCTAGTTTATGAGTTACGAGCTACAAAGTGCGCTTTGCCACAGACATGATGGATGAAAATATTCCAAAACCTTTGCATAATGTTAATGTTAGCCTTAGTAAGCCGACTCAAATAGGAATAAATCAACGACTTTACAAAAAAATTAGTACCCACTTTATTACATAATTTTGCTGGTTTTGAAGGGTTGATGAAAAAAACCGACCAGGTTAACTGAATTTTTTCGGATCAACCGCATATATTAGACGCTGGATCACGGTCCGACCGGTCCAAGTTATGATTACCATGGCTGCATCCTTTTGTTGCCTCAAGTACCTTTTTTTTTAAGTATATACTTATGAATTAATTTATATAAATATAATAACATTTTTTACCAAAATCTATTATATATATTTAAAGCTGTATTCCTCACCAGGTTTTGACACATAGGATTTTTGAACTCTTACTTTATTACCATGTGGAGGCTTTAGGGTCTTTTTTTATTGTCATGTGGAGTGTTGTAAGTGTAGTTTGAATGGCCATAATGACAAACATATTTATCCCATAATAACCTATTGATTTTGTACCAATTTTTTTTAAAAAAATTAAATTATCAAATTTATAGTTAATCCCAAAAACATGAAAAAACCAACCAAAATCATCAATTTTAAAAGATACACTCCCAATTATACTTTAACTAAATCCAAAAAACCAACATCCATCCTATCAGGAAAAAAAACCTTAAATATTTATAAATACAGGTACAGGTTTTGTTTTTGATACTGTTTCTTCTTCATTCATTCTTCTCTCTTTTCCTTCTTTTTAAGTTCCTGTATCTAATACAGTTTCTTTAGAGAAACAAAAAAGTGAAATCACACAGAGAAATCCGGATGTTAGTACATTGAAATACGGATACAGTTTCTTTGTTTTACAGTTTCTGTGTCTCATACAGTTTCTTTTGAGAAACAAAGAAGAGAAAACACACAGAGAAATTCGTACAATGAAATCCGGATACAGTTCCTGTGTTTTACAGTTTCATTGCAATTCTATTTTGTTTTTAAAGTTTGTGTGTCTCATACAGTTTCTTTTGAGCACACAGAGAAAAACCGGATGTCAGTACAATGAAATCCGGATACAGTTTCTGTGTTTTACAGTTTCTTTTCAGTTTCTTTTCAATTTTATTTTAATTTCTAAGTATCTATGTTTGAGAAAAATTTATTTATATTTTTATATTTTATGTTTTTATTGTATTTATTTTTTCTCCTCATTTATAATATATATTTTTTCTCTTCCATTGCTTTAGTTTTCTTTACCAGTATTTCATTTTATTTTCCAGTTTTTTGGCATTATGTTGGTTTTTTTGAATTTCCTTGAATTTAATATTTTTTCCTATTTTATTTTACATTGCATTAGTTTTAAAAAAATTTTCAGTATTCTATATTATTTGTAACAGCCCGGGTAAAATTTTGGATTTTTACCGGGACTGTAAAAGTCTATTTACCGTGATTTACTGTTGAATTAATCTTGGGTAATTAATTCAAGGTAAATCGGGAGTCATTTTTCGAAACCGAGACTTTTCCCGCGCTCGTGATTTTCCCGTGAATTTTTCGGAACTAAGTTGGTATTTTTCGGGTTTCGGAATTTCTCGGAAAATCACATCGGAAAATAACTAAGGAGGTATCGGTTATTTTCTGGTCCGGATCGGATTCGCCCGTAATACGGACGAACTGCATTATTGTTACTCACATGGTAAATAGTAACTTTCAGTTTATAAAAAGAAGGAAACCGGCAGAGAGGTGAGGAAGAGAGGAAGAAAAAAAAAAGAGAGAAAAGAGAAAAAGGAGAGAAAAAGAAAAAGAGAGAAGAAGAGAAAAAAAAAGAAAAGAGAGAAATAGAAAAATAGAAATAAGGAAAAAAAAAAGAAGAAAACAGAAAAAAATACTGAGAGAGAGGGAAAAAAATTAAATCAGAAAATGAAAAAAAGGGAAAATCGGAAATAGAAAAAAAAAGAAGGAAATAGAAGAAAAGAAAAGAAATTGCAGAAAAAGAAAAAAAAAGAGGCGTGAACAGTTGTCACCTTCGCCGCCTCTCCACTGTGCATCTCGAGCCGTTCCCCGCCGAATCTCGACGCACCACCGGTACCACCGTGCTCGCCGTCCTGTCGCCGACTGAAAGCCGCCTTCCCCGTCGTCTTCCGCCGCCTGACGCGCGCTGTGGAGCCGTTGACCCGCGGCGAAACCCGCGGATCCTCTTCCTCCGCCTCCTGCTCAGCCGTCGCGACGCGTCTCGCTGCCTTTCCACAACCGTTTGAGTCGCCGCCTCATGCCGACCTCGCGCTGCACTCCCTCGCGCTGCGTCGCGCCGCCGCCGTCGTCGCCAGCCCTGTAACCCGGAGGTAAGACCCGGATCTTGCAAGATCCGTATGTTGATACGGGTTGGTTAGTTTCTGGACTGAGTCGCGGGTCTGGACGCTGGGCCTTGGTGCTTGGGCCGCGGCTGGACCTGCTGGGTTTTGGACGTGGGCTCGAACTGTTGGCCCATTCCAGTAAAAAAAAAAATATATATATATATATATACATATATATTTATCCATATTCTGGAAATTAATTTTGGAAAAAAATATATAATTATTTTGATTAAATTAATGCCAATTTAAATCTGATATTTTTGTTAAAATATAAATATATTTACTTGGTTAAATAATTAAGATTATGTTTTGGGAAACTATTACTAATTGGAAAAAAAATATAAATACCATATAAATAATTTCTGGAAATTTAATATGTAAATAATTTCGTTTGGAAAATTACTATTGTGGTGTATGTATATAAATATGTATTTTGTAAATTAAAATTAATTATGTTTTGTGTTGGAAAAATAAATTGTATATATATTTGGAAAAGATAAATACTATAAATATTTTTTAGAAATTATAAATAGCTTATTATTTCTCTGGAAAAATTATAGTAATTATTACATTGGATAATTGTAGTTATTTTATGGAATTATTTTGAAAAGAATTTTAATTAAAGTGTGGTACCGAAATTATATTCGGAAATACGTTCGGAAAATTAATTTCGATAATGATAATAATAAAAGATGAGTAACCGGGATGGATTTATTTCGTAAAATCGGCATCATGACATACTCTTATGTGCATTTATGTGTATGTATGATTTTGTGGTATAGGTTTGGATATCGGGCAGTTTCCCGAGGAGCCGGCGTCGGACCGGTCATAGTTTCCGAAGTTGAGTAATCAGCCAAGGTGAGGATGGATTTCCTTCAATATGTGCCTATATTACTCGGTAATTTGTTTTGTGGATTGTTGCACTGTTGAGTATTGCGTTTGCTGTGGTTGGTTCGGGATGTTCATCCCGTGGTCTTGATTGTTGTCGGGATGTTTATCCCAGTATTTGGTATTTTGGTATTTTTGGGATGTTTATCCCCGTGTCGACTTTCTGTGTCCTTTGGAATAAATATAATGGAATAATTAATGAATTGTGATGAGGATGTCGATCCTCGGTATTTTGGTTAGGGATGTCGATCCCTGTGAGTTTGGTTTTATTGACGGTTATATAATTGTCACGTGGTAAGTAGAGGTACGACCGGATGGTT
>JAKUCV010002772.1:0-27474 GCA_028386065.3 Turnera subulata | reverse complement strand
AATCACAAAGCATCGGGGAAAGATGATACGCGTAATCCGGGTCAAAATGATAGTATACAACAGTGGTTGTGAAATAAAAACCTGCAGAGAATATGCTGAAAACAATAACTTCCTCTTCCCACTCTCCAGCCAGTCGAGACAGCTCTGCAATGCCCAGAGCAAGCCCTCCAGCTGATAACGTCCCAATCCCACGGTTAAGTCCTTTGCTAAGAGTTGCTCCTGCAGAAAGATTATAATGAAAAACACAGAAGGACAGAGGAAATCTGTCATCTTATGTTGGAGACACAGAATACAAGGAAACGAATGCATTCAATTAAACCTGCATAACAACTAAAGGAAAGAAGAGACAAGTAAAGATAAGATCTGCAATGGGCATGCACAATAAAACCAGACCAAAACACCCATCGAATGAGTTCCTACTTCTAGAAGAGAGAATTTGGTATCTTCTCAAACAGTAACATTGGGGGACAGAGAATTTCTCAAACATACTTCACGCCAGTGGTATTACTCACCTAGCCACATTAATTCAACATCGACTAGTATTAAAAAAATAAAAAATAAAAAAATGCACTAGGAAATAGAGCAACGAGCTACAGTGCAGTTATGAACCGATAATCCATGCAATGAAAACATCTCCATTAAATCCATCCACATAAGAACAGAGAAGAGAGGCAGAGCAAGAGACAACTTAGTTACCTATACTGAACTCAAAGATGACCACAACCGTGAGAATAGCCCAAACATAGTGCTGGCTGAGCTCTTTGATTGGCTCCTTCATGAAAATGAGCAAAGAAATAAGCATCAAAGCCAAACCCACCTTGGCCGAGAACACAATCTTCCTGGGATCCTTTCTGCCCATCTCATACCCCTTAAAGGCAACATCTTTAACCGTCCTCCAAAACCCAGCAACATTATCCTTGAAAGCTTCATACTTTGAGCGGTTTCTAGGCCCACCCTGCAGTTCCTCTATGTTAGCAAACCCCAAAACCGAGTAACCCTTGCTGGAAAGCAGCCTCTCCCTCTTCTCTGCAAAACTGTACCTAATAGAACCCATTCTTGCAGCCATGGCTAGTAGCACTTAGTAGCAAGAATCTACAGCCCAATTTGTATACTTTTATCAGACGTTAGATTAGATCCTGCAATTAAAATAATCATGCTTTTCTTTGCCTGATAAAATAATCATACGATAAAAACAAGGAGAAAGATGATGACAAGGGAACTGATAGATTTTTGTACTATCACTAACTGAGTACGGAATTTGTGGGGTGGGAGATGATAATGATCTGGTAGGATTTGTAGCGAAAGTTGAATTGGTTGATTGTTCCTTCTTCGAAGAAGCGAACGACTTGTCATTTGGGTCGTTGTTGGTGAAGGACGCAAAAGCTTGACAGTTGCTTCTGGAGGTAGTAAAAGTAAGAATGGGCTCTCGGCTATGGGGCCCACGGAATCCAACCACGGTCACGTCCTCCTCCTGCTTCCTGTCCTGACTATGACGTCATTCCCAACTGATTTTAAGATTTTCCTTTCATTTTTTTTTCCCCTCCGGTCTCCGGGGGCTTGCCCCAATTAATTCCAAAGCGACCCAGACCGCGCCGCATCTGGTTATAGTCCGTGAATCTTTCAATATAGATTTTTTTTATATACACAAGGACTCAAAATTAGAGATGGTAATTCGTGTTGTCGTCTTAAGTTCATGTTGGATTGAACAATTAAATAGGTTTCAATTTTTCAACCCAACTCAATTTATTTGATAATCATGTCGTGTCGTGTCCAACTCGTTTATTATTATGTAAGGTTCAGATTGACCTGCAGATTACCTATTAAATTAAACAAGCTTAAAAATTAGTTTGAAATTTTTCTATTTTACACAAATCGTTATATTTTTTAGATATATAGGAGTATAATTAGATTTTTTCCTATATTAAATAAAATTATAAATTGTAAAATCATAATGTAATAATATTTTAAAGCATTTGTAAAATTAATTTTAGATAATTTTAATAACTTTTGCCTTAAATATTAAATAAGTCTTATATTAAATCAATAAAATATCTATACGCTAAATATAATTGGGTCATAAACATATATACCTATCGGATTGGCGGGTCAACTCACGACATGATCTGCTAATTTTCGTGCCAAGTCGGGTCGACTCATTTAACTAAATGGGTTGAAAATCTCTGACTTATACCTACTAATTTCTCAAGATGTCGTGTCAATACTCGGCAAACTGGTCTATTCAAAATCTAACCTTGCTTAGGCAGGCTTTGACGTTTTCCTAGTAGGGACGATTAATTAATATAAGCTCAATATATGGAACCTAAAATATTTAGATTTGCCCCAATGACGAGGCAAATATAGATTTACTTCCAAAATTGTGAAACCCAAAAAAAAAAAGTAAATTTAACCTATGTAATTTTCTGATTCTCGACAACAGAATATTTGGAGGATGTAAAAGGAATATATGTATATCGATACACTATTGTGCCACTAAGAAAAAACACTGATTGATTGCCACTTCCATTATTTCCTCTGAGCATCAAGCAGTACTTCCAATATCTTTTCTTTGATGGATACTTTCAACATTTTTTGTGGTCCAGGTGAAGTTTTCTGATATGGATATTTGAAATAAGGATTTTATGGTAAAAGAAAATCTGAACAATTGATGTTAGTATGAACATAGAAGACAAGAAGTCTACCCACCACATTTATGAAGGCAGGTCCTAGTCATGAGGTAGAGATTTTTTTTTTTTTGTCGCAAACATATGATCATGAGGTAGAGATGGGCCTTTCCATAGAAGTGGGTGATATCTACATTTTGTCCGATTAGTGTGAAGAGTGAATTATTGGATTCGATTTCTTTTTTTGCTATCTAAGGAAAGTTCGAGGAAATGTACAGAAGGCAAAACAATCTTTGATATAATTTTCAGAATTTTCTGGCCAAAACAACTAATTTTCAAAGCAAATCTGTTCGTCAGGTCTCTTACTAGTCGTCGTAAAGAAAGAATTGGCAGCAGATAGATAAAGTTCAACAATTTTTTATTACCACGTTTAATGGAGTTATAGCTTATATTTTTTTTGTTCAGATAAAGAAAACAAAATCAAAGAATCATATGATACATAAAAGAAAGAAAGAAAAAAAAAAGAAATCATATATGATACCTATATACACAGAAATCAATTGATTCAATTCAGACACCATGGGCACAAAGTAGTTTAGATGGCAACCTGTGTTAGCAAATCAAAGATGATCAGTTGCAGTTTTCACATGAAGATGAGACATTTCTCAAAGCTATACAAATTTTACAAGTTTGTTTGGGTTAGATACAACTTGGCTAAAAGAACCAATCAACGGCGTCTGATCATTATTTTCAACGTTGTTGGTGCCAAATCCTTGTATCTCCAATATCTCTACTCTACGATTAGTCTTCTTCCTTATCTTGATAGCTGCTTCTTGCGGGATAAATTCTCCACAAACACTTACTCTGCCCTGCTTTTTATCTATGAAATGTGACTCTAACTCTACAAAAAAGGCAATTAAGAGAAAGACAAGGATGTCTGATCATTATTTTCAACGTTGTTGGTGCCAAATCCTTGTATCTCCAATATCTCTACTCTACGATTAGTCTTCTTCCTTATCTTGATAGCTGCTTCTTGCGGGATAAATTCTCCACAAACACTTACTCTGCCCTGCTTTTTATCTATGAAATGTGACTCTAACTCTACAAAAAAGGCAATTAAGAGAAAGACAAGGAATTACTGATTAGTTAAAAGTGATTAAAGTTCAGCTTAGAGAGGTTGAGTACTACTATACCTTGCATCTCAAGCAGGGCTCTCCTCACTTTTCTGAAACAACCATTGCAATCAATATTGATCCTCATCACCATACAGAAAAACTGCATATGTTTTTTAAGAAATCAGAAATGCTGCAGACAAGCACCCAAGTTGCTGTCTAATAAAGAACTAATGTACTGTCATATACAAGCTTTGCCTTGCCTTTTCTGTCATCAAATCGACTGGAGAGAAGCTTCTTTTGGAATCTGAAATATTTTTATTGGGAAGACAATAGAAAAGTCGATGGTAAAAGGCGGCAAATGGGATATGACCAGGAAGAGGATCATTAGCATATAAGCCAGTTTATGTTAAAGATTTATGGGAATTCTCCTTTTCCATTGCAGAATCTGATTCCGGAGTTGTTAATAGAAAGCATCAGCTTGTATGGTGTTGTGGTTTGTCCATTGTTCTTCACTTCTTGGCATTGATTTTGCACTTATGGAGAGGAGAGGCATCCCTTTCTTGATTCTGGAGGCCTTCTTCACCAAGTGCGGAAAGGACAGCATCTCTTTTGTTGCATATGCTTCTTTTTAAAGGCAAAAAAGGAAGAAAAATGTAGTAAAACCAAAACTGATCAGTCCTGCCCACCTTTCTTTTAGGTGCTGCGAAAAGTACCTTAGATTTGTTAAATCATAGTACAAAGCTACACGTGTATAATTAAGCATTAAAAATCATAAGTGCACCACCAGATTGATCTGGAAGTGGGACTTCAAGATCCTGAGGTAGTGGCATTTCCTGGGATAAATCATTTTGGCATCTCCAAAAGAGGAGTCAACATTTTCATCAGTTTTTAATTCCTGGAAACATGGTTACATCTTAAAGCTTGGAAATACTGAAAGGCCAATCCTGCTGTAGAAAAAACTAGAATAACTTTCTTATCTTTCTCGAGGACACATTTAACACTTAGCAGAGTAAAACTTCAGAGCAAAGTATGCAAAATAACCAGTTGAGGAAGAGGCAAAAGATTCTCTTATATTGATTCTAGGAATTTGAATAGCCCTTAATCTGATTAACAAAACGATAGCTCATACTGAAATGACGAGTTACAACTCATACACGCATTGTCAGGGTCCTCCTTTGTCTGTGACCCTGCATGTTTGAAATACAATCAACTTGTTGATATCACAAAGAACAATACTAGCTACAATTGACTAATGGTGGAAGAAAAGCAGAAGAATCCAGGAGTCTTTGCCACCCATGTTACTGCAGCTAGACTGCAACTTTTTCCAGAGAACCTGGTGCGACAATTTTACAAGCAATTGCAACTTTCTTTTGCACTACATGCACCACCATAGACTCCACATCTGCAAATATTTATTCCAAATGAGCGCATACATATCATGTTTTTATTCTTCTTGGTAACCATGAAGTTGGCCTAGATTATGTCTATCTTGCATTCCTGAAGCTACAACTTGAGAAGCATGAAAATAATGAATGAATTAAGGGTTACACATGAGAAAGCAAGTTGATTTGATTGTACTTTTACCGTGAATATTTGAAATTGCATCAGCCACCCTCTGTTGGCAACTTGAACATCCTAAATCTGCTGAGAAAACAACTTCCTGAACCTACCAAAAAATACCCAGAAAGATTTACCATAATAAAAAGAATGACCATACATACAAGCAAATTGTATTACATCTCCATTCAAGAAAGCTAGATCTCACCTGAGGCATCACTGAAGGACCAACAAGTCTTTTACGCTTGTAGATTCCAAGTCTTAAAATCTCTTTCTTAATCCAAGATGCCATGAAGCACAAGTACAACAGAGAACTTGATGCAGTGGTATCAGTTCCTTGACTTCATAAATGCGTTTGGCACCGCTACTGATGTCCAGAACTAGTAAAGGTGAGGATGTCAATACTTGAACAAATTTAGATCATTTTGATAAAGCAATTGTATCTTTTAATTAGGTTGCTGGGGGCAGCGAAATGATTGCGATGGAGCATGTGATGGCACAACGATTTTGATGCAAATCCAGTGCCCGACCAATGAAGGATTGAAGAGAATGTTACACCTTTTGGTCCCCTCCCTGTTATATGCGTATAAATAATGATGTGATAAGGTTCTAGTCACTGGTATTTCTAAATGGATCAAACATGGCCCTTTTTAGCTTTACGGTTCTGCTTTTTATCTGTATAGAGTAATTGGAGAGTCTTAGTAATAATGTCTTCCATAATTAATTTGACGTTTCACTGAAAACCCATAGCTAACTCTAACTGCCAGATAAAAAGCACAACGGTAGGCCGGCGCTTGTAGTTGTATGAAAGCACCCTCGTTAAGTTTTGTAACTTTTGTGGACCTTCCATCATCCGATCCAAAATTTTTAGAATGAAACCAAATCTTGTAAATTAACCGGCACTGCATTCTTGTGATAACTGACCATCCAGCTGAATGAACTACAGTAAAGGAGAGGCAAATTATTTGCTCACGCACTTTTACTCGAGTATGGTGCTAATGCTATGAATATAGAATCGAGGGTCCACACAGTACCTTCCAGAAGTATAAATATTATGACTTTGGTGCAAAGGCATTGAAGTTATTTGGAACCAAAGTCAAAAGGAGTGATAATCTTGACCAAGGCAGTACAACTAGCGAGGGAGTGAACAAGAATTGCATGAGAAGAATAACACGCAGCATGCATGTAACTAAACTCACACTAAAATGCAGTTTCATCATATATAGACCCCCTTGCATAAATTAACCTGCAGTTGTGTTGAAGGCATATCGAGCAAATTTCTCAATCCAAGAACAAACACATCATGGCAGCCTCTCTTTTCAATCAACCTCAAAATGTTATCATCAGTTTCCTCGTTTTGCTGCTGGTCATTTCCATCTCACCCACAAGCCACTCACAAGCACCACCCATCCCCTCAGAACCAACCGTAACCGGTTGCACTGCCTCGCTGCTGCCGCTGGCACCATGTGCACCATTTGTGCGGGGCATATCGCCAGCACCTATGCAATCTTGCTGTGATAGCCTCGAGGATCTCTACTTGGATCACCCTGGTTGCCTTTGCCTCCTGCTCAACAGCACCAACTTGGGAGCTTTCCCCATCAACACCACCCTAGCCCTCGAGCTTCCTGCTCGTTGCGACATCGACATGAATGCAGCTGTTTGTCCAGGTAATAAAATCTTACAAAATATGCACTACTCTAGATTATGTGGGATTATCTTTCACGTCAAGAAGAGGTTTGTTTTTCTTCTTTTTTTGTTCTTTTCTCAAGTTAGTTCTACTCCTGTAAATTGCTTGTAATCTTTGTGGCAGTATACTGCAGTGCTTTGCTAAAATTAGGTATTTCTTTCTTTTTTTTGAAGGGTTTCCCCATCCCCAACTGCCGGGAGTTCCTCCTGCTTCTCAAGTTTCTCTGGGGCAACGTACCAATTCTTCTTCTGGGGCACCCACAAACTCCTCCATTGCTGGTATGCGTTGTTTATCCTGCGCCACTTGCATTTATATATAATGCTTTTACTATCTCCAATATTATGTGTGTCACAGTATATCTACCATTTCCGTGAGGATGAGGAAATAAAGTCATGGGTGTGTCTAGTAGTTTACACTAGAGATAAGTGATAGTCACCAGTCAGGTCTGAAAAGTTTCATTTCATTAATTGATGGCATTCTCCATCTTGAGCTTGCTTATTTCCTTTTTGACAATTTCAGCCTCTCCGGTGGTTCAAGTGTCACCAAGACAAGGCGCTTTCGGATTTGGTTTTGACCGGAATGATGGAGGAAAGTTCAAGGCAGATGCTGCTTTGATGCTTGTGGAAACTCTCGCAGCTATTTTCTTAACATGTGTAATTGTTTGGTTCTGATTCCCAGTATTGGAACTTGTAAGGCAGTATCTAGGACAGCAGTTTGTCACACTGGGATTTCACTACTTGATTTGCATTTAGATTATATAAACTTGCTCTAGCAATCTGGAATAAAATGCCTTATACATGCCTCTTTCTATTTCTTTCTTCTGTCTACGGATAGGATTTATCATTAACGAAATGACTATACAGAAAAGCAAAGATTTAAGCCTCATCCACCAACCAAAACTCTAGCTTATGGTTGAACCTTAAATTTCAGAAACCAAGTTTGCAAGAGTCAACATATACACAAGGGCAATTTAGCAAGTAAATCATTAGCGAACTGGACAATTTGATAGAAAGTATCATTCATTCTAAGGAATCTTCTACGTATCAGTATCTTGCAGAGCAGTTACAAACATTCATGTGGTTACAAAATACAAGCATCTCCTTATCAGTTTAGGAAATGCCTTGCTGTAGCATTGTTTTTGCCCAGAATCATGAATAACATATCATAATCACAACTCCTCCACATTCATTTGCACGGTGACTAATCCAAACTAGGTGCCACCTCAGTTGGATTTGAGTCAAAGACATCCGCATTAGATCCTCCAGGTTGTTCCAAGAGTTGTTCTTGAGATTGGATTGCCTCTTTGTATGCTGGAGTCTCTTTAAAATCAGTTGCTCCTTCATTGTAGGAAAACGCAGCAATCCCACAAGCAATTAGCTGTCAAAGATGTGCAAGATCAAATTAGCCTCCAGTGTTTTGTAGGAAGAAGGCTACAACTAGCACAAGCAACAGCCATTGTTCCCACTATTTGAATCCTAACTCTCCTAGCACAAGCAACATAAACCGTCTAAAGGAAGACTCCTCCCCTGTTTCATCTGCTTTGGTTTCTCCTTTTCGCGGGGAAGGAAATATTGAAACGAACTTCTAAGTAACTGATGAATATTTGCAGCCATGCAGAAAACTTCACCCATTCATTTCTAACTCTAAACGAGCATTCCTTCCACGTAGAGTTGGCGGGTTCCCAGTAGTCTAATGCTCTAAATGGCTAAATCTAATTGCAGTATGCGACATGGTTTCGTTATAGTTTCATCCCCCAAAAAAAAAAAAGGAGAAAAAACAGTAGACAGAGAAAAGAAAAACCATAGCTGAGAACAAAACTGGTTAGCTACATCAAAAACAGAGGAGGAGGAGAATGAAACGCATACCGCAAAGACGATACCAAAAGCCCACATGTACTCCACAAAGAACCCAAGGCCATCCCACTGTTCGCCTTCCCAGAAGTCAGGCTCCAATCCGGGAAGGTTTTGAGCCCAATCAGGCATTTCACCACTAGATACCTTTCCACCAATATCACCAACACTTTCAAAGCTAGCACCACCACCGTCGATGTCACCTTTCCATTCTCGATCCTCGTCTTGCTCCTTGGTCGTGGTGGAGTTCCTCCGGTTCTTGCTGTCGAATCTTGAAGTGAGTTTCTTGGCAGCCGAGACTATCTGGAGAGACCTCCATCTGGGTGATGATGATGATGATGACGATGATGGGAGTGGAGAGAGGAGCTGTGGGCGGAGAGGTAGGTGGTGTGTGGTGGTGGGTTTAGTGCAGAGGAGCTTGGCACCATTACCACCACCATTGCCACTAACTATGGAGAAAGACATGACCAAGTGCCTTGAGTGGCTGAGAGAGAGCTCGTTAGCCTGAAACTCTGATTTTGTGAGGATAACAAATTTATTTTTTAGTTCTTTATATGTTTCTTATTATTATTTCACATTGGACCCAGATCAGATTCAGATATTTTTTATTATTCAGAGCCCAAGCCCGGACTTTAAGTCCAGTATGGGTTAGTTTGCTGGGCCAACGACGCTTGGGTTAGTTGGTAAGGTATATAGGTTTCAAAACCAGATTGATTCGGTGATGCGTAAAAACGGATATACTTATTACTACATGACGACTAGAAGATGAACAAGCTGTATTCTGATAGAGGATGACTTTATGTCGTTTCCAAATAGGCAAATTGACTCCACAATACAACTATAGGTCAGTAATAGTACTTGGAAAAATGTTTGGACAGCAATGGTTAGTGTGCATGCTAAATCAACAATGAAAACGTGTGGATCCCTCCCTTTATTTTCAGGGGAACAATGGGGATATTGAAGGTGCTATTGTCAATTCCTGCTATGGATAAATATTGGCGCCGTCAGTAAAAGGCGAGGGATGCTGTTTATTATTTTTGGTGAAACAAACGATCCGTTTGGAGATCATGTAAATTGACTAATTAAAATTGCACGAGAAACACGACTGGCTACGAGTTGCGTCTTGGATTGGAAAAGCAAAAGCAAGGACAATTTTTTATGGTTGGATAGAGTTTAGAATGAGGGGGTTCCATTAGTCCACGATGAGGATAAATCACCGGACTAGTCACCAAATTCAGTGAGCAGGGACTCAACAGTTGCTACCAGTACTTGGAAAAGTCATATTTAGCCACATACCATACAAGGATGGAGCTTGAATGGAAGTGTCACAGATTAAACCGGGGTTTTAGAAATAAATAAATAGATAAGGCACCACCACCCTCGCCATCGTAATGGTGAAAACTGTTCGCGCACGAACAGCGAGCGACCCTCAACTCACCGATTCGACTGTTTGAAGAGCCAAACCGATGACCAGATTCGACCGTTGAAAGGCCGAACGGACGGTGTCGCGCGTCCTGGACTGGGTTTTGATGCTGACCTGCCTATCCGACCGATGAAAAGGCCAGACCGACAACCGAATCCGACCTTTGAATGAAAGGCCGAACGGACGAACGTCAAACGCCCTAAATCGGGTTTTGTGTTTTGGGTTTTCTAAGTTACACTAAACTAAGAAAGCATGATAATGATTAACTAATAAAAGGTAAAAATTGTACTTTCATTGAGGAATTTGCCATCCTGGTACAAGTGTTATCCATAACCTTATATAGGTTATCTCAAAACAATTAATAAAATCACAAAATGCCTAATAACCCTTATTTCAAATTCTAAACACCACTTGAAGCGGGATACCCTCTAATCCCGACACTTCCCTTTTAACTTTCAAAACCCAAGAGAAATCATGGAAGATTGCGCAGGCTCAAACGCGATCTGTGGAATNCTTCCCTTTTAACTTTCAAAACCCAAGAGAAATCATGGAAGATTGCGCAGGCTCAAACGCGATCTGTGGAATTCCCTGATCACAAGTCAATCATTGATCCCAAACTCACAATTCGAATTCGAGTTCAAGGACCGATCCTTGACCAGCATAAAACATCGGACTTAGAAAGATATCGATCCCAATCCAGCGCCCCCGACCTGTATTAGATATCGGGCTTTAGTCCAATGAAAGACGAGTGACCCAAGGCACCGACCCTAGCCCGATGAATGACATTGATCCTAGCCCGATGAATGACATCGGTCCTGGATCTGCGGATGACACCGGTCTTGGACCTGCGGATGACATCGGTCTTGGACCTGCGGATGACATCGGTCTTGGACCTGCGGATGACACTGATCTTGGACCTGTAGTGGACATTGGTCTTGGACCAAACGAATGGGCCTTTACGATTTTGGTCTTGGTGTAAACAAAAACATATTTCTCTCGTTGATGTTTTGTTTAATTAGGCAGGTTTAGCAGATGAGAGTTTATGAACTGGTTTGGTTTCAGGTTTTTTGTGGGTAGGGGCATTAACTTAATCTTCCATACAACAGGCACAACTTATTGATGGTACTAGTTTTCGGCAATAACTTCCTCAAAACTTTTATCACTAATGGAGAATTAGGAGACTGGTTCATGGCATAGGCGGATGAAAAAGAAACATCAGTAGAGAAAAGAGAGAGATGTTCCTCTTTCGAGCTATGTTTCGAGGGAGCCTATACGTCAGTAGTCGGTGTGAATGAGAAAAGAGAAGGAGGAAGCATAGAGAAATGTAGAGAAAGAGGAAGTTACACACTAACACAAAACAAAACAAAAAGAGGAAAAAATATTAGAGAAGTTGGCACGATTATTTTTTTTTTTTCGACAAAAAAAATATAAATAATCGTGTCTATAAATGTTTTATAATAGTTACTACAATCAACTCTGATATAATGCAATTTGATGAGGACCGTTGAAAAATGGAATCAAGCTTCGGCAAAGAGAAAATAGAATTAAGCTGCATACAAACCATGCCCTTAAACACCGATAGAATTCTGCCGTAAAATTGACAATACAACAATAGGAAGCTAATCACACGTACATAATAGTTAAAGATCCACACCAAATCTGGTAGAGGGAAGAATCCCAGGCTTACCAAAATCATAACAACAGCAAAAACAAAACAAGCAAGCTATCAAAATTGTAAACAAGCCTAGGTGCTTCCCCAAATTTGTATTTGGATGAGGGAAAACGGCAAATACAAACGAGAAATATTAAGAGAATCTGCCAACCTTTTTCTTTTGAGAGAGAATCTACCAACTTTAAATAACTCCATCCAATTCCACTTGTTTTTTTTTACTACGATAACGGAAGTTAGCTAACTGTGGGAAGAAATGAAACGTCAGTTCCTGCGAGGGAGCGTTTCTGAGAAATAAAAAGAACTGACAAGATAACAAAAACAGCAAGGATGTCGGGTCACCCAGAGGGCATGGGATTCTCCGGTGGGGCAGCAGCAAATCCGCAGCCGCCGGCGTCCGGAAAATCACATTGTGGTGTAATAGTTGTGTTTGGCCTTTTGAATTTTAAACATACAGAACTCATCTAACGCCGTTAACAAATGAGACTTATATGAGTCATGGATAAAGCAATAAATAGAATATGAATTTCCAGAGAACAGAGGGATTAGAGAATCCATAGGATTAAAAGCCCTCATTCTTGTGAAATTAGTTTCCTGGTCTGTTTTCCCAAATTTACAACCTAATATAAACAAAAGTATATTTCTAGCTGAAACATCCGATGACCGTTAAAACTCCAGGTACTCCAAGACGTCTCTCATTCCTTTTTTTTTTTTACGAAGTAGAAAGCGACTCAGGTCTAAACTGCATCCCTGAACCGTCGGCGGGTACAAAGTTCTCGTCGGAGAAATCAAACAACCCGCCGACGACAAAATCGCCGTTGTCGTTATAACTTCCGTTATAACCAATGACGCCGGAGTCACCACCGAGTCCAAACTCGTACGCCTCGTAACTCGGTATCTGCTCCTCAAACCCTAACATATCACCATACCCACTAACCACTCCAGATCCGGCGGTAGCCAGCGCCTCCGCCACGCCGACCTTCTCTTCCTCGCCGGAAACTGCCGGCGGGAGGCCGAGCTCGTCGTCAGAAGCCTCGAGAAGGTAACCCAAGTCGGGCTGAGACCCGCCGGAAAACGAAGTCACCTCCCCGCCGGCCGGCACCGGCTCGGCGACGAGGATCTCTTCTTCGAAGCTTCTCATCACAGAGTCGAGATCCTGAATGGGGTGCTCGTCCGAGTCGTCGAGGATGCTGAGCAAATCGTCCTGGATCCGCTTCGCCTCGGGCGAGTTGACACCCGAGTCGTGCGAGTCAACTCGGCCATCACTGTCATCCGCCGGGGAGTCGGACTCAGCCCTGTTCAGAACCAAATCGGGCGAGTCAGCTCCCGAGTTAGTGGAGTCGAGTCGGACCCGTTTGGACTCGCTCAACTCGGGACCCTCGCCTCCCTGGTCATCAGCCCTAGGTCGCTTCCTGCTGCTCCTGGAGTCAGTGTTGTCTTCGAGAGCTGGTTCCATTATATTAATAATGTCCGAAGAGGGGGACAAAGTAATCCAAAATCTAGGATTGTGTTTCCTCCACTTTTCAGACCACAAGCAATTAAAGACTTTAAACACCTTAAAAGAAAGACTTGTTGGATTCACACACACTACAGTGGGTGGGGGTGGTAACCATGAACCAACTTTGCTTAAATTATTAAAATAATCCTCCTCCTGTTTGAAGAGAGAGAGAGGGGATAGCAGTATTGTGTTTGGCAGAGATGACAAAAGTTAAAAGACGAGCAAGGCCTAAGTGAAGGGGGTAGGGGGTTAAAGTCTTAAAGATTCTGTATAGTTCTGGTTTTTTAGAGAGAGAAAGCGAGGGTGTAGAGAGAGAATGGGGTGGGTGTGGGGTGAGTGGGAAAGAGAAATGAGGAGGGTATATATAGGTGGTGGGAAAAGAAGAGTTTGGGATATTGCGTCTTTAATAAATGTTTTGGGGATAGTGACAAGGCAGCGTGTAGAGCGGGAGGCTTAAAGGCCCACATCACGGGTCTCTCTCTTTCTCTCTCTCTCCCTCTCTTTCTTTACTTTTCAAATTCTTCCTTTTTTTAATTTTTTTCTTTTTTTTAATAATTATTTCTGGGGGGGTTGTCATAGTGGATTTTGCTCCTCTGTCAATTAACTATATTTAATCAATGTGTTTCAAGTCCGCTCCGGGCCCACCGTGTAAGGGAGCAATGATGTGGTGGGCTTTGTCCTTTTTTTTCTTTTTTTCCTTTTTTTCTTTTTTGCATTTTAGTGTTTTCGTTCGGCTCAAGTTGGTGGAATTAGTGAAAGATTGTTGTTGATTTTGTGGACTTGGTGAGTTGGTGTTTGCGGTTTAACGAAGGGAGGAGGGTATTTTTGCTTTTTTGCTTTGCTGGCCCCTTTGAATATTTGGGAGATTTTCTAATAATTAGTTTTGACACGTTCTTCTTGTCTTGGTCAAGGTTATATTTTGGTTTACTTTTTTTTATTTTCCCCTATTCAATTTTAAATTTTTGTGGAGTGCTTCACGGGGACTAGAAGAAAGTTGATGGTTGAGATATTCATGGGAAGAAATACTTTAAAAATATCTGTGTATTTTTTTTTTAAGGGTTTCTATCTTAAAACAATTGCCTTCTGTAAGAAAATGCAAAAGGTCAATGCAGCAAGCACGGCATGCCGTTGAGATAATTATTCTATGGATTGAGTTTGCCCTTTTTTCTGGTAAGGACAAGTAGAACAAGGAAAAAAACCATCAACCCGTTTCATCGTATATGTGCAAAACATTGGATCACTATTGCGAGTAAATAAGAAATTAATTCATCCGTTTCTCGTGATTATCCTCCTTTTGCACTGAACTAACGCTATTAAAGATAGCAAGTTCTTTTCTTCTTTTAAAAAGAATGTTAACCTTACTAAATACCATCTTTCTGGGTCAATACTAAATACCAAGTTGGATACTCAATCCTTAGACAAAGATAAATATATCAAGTTTTCTTTACTACCCCGATAATACTAATCTTCCTTCTTCATTAAAAAAAAAAAAACGAACATCCTTGCAAATCTTTATTTTAAAAACTTTAGTTTTTGGATCTAAACAATAAATCTCTACGTTTTTTTTTTTATTCATATATGCTTTCAGTAGTTTGTAACAAATTTTAAAATCATTGTCTTATAATAATCTTTTTTTTTTTTTGTAATGCACACCTTCTACAAAGTTCGGATGTATGTGCTAATTGTCTTAATTGTTTCTGTTCACTTCAAAGAAAGCTATTTCAGTGATTTTTCCCTCAGTTAATCCTACCTTAGAAAAAAAACATTACGATTTGTCCTAAGACTTTGTAACTATTCCTATAATTGTTTGAAACTAATGGATTATATCAACAAAACCACGCAATAGCGTTTTTTTCCTTCGTTTTTTTTTGATAAATATTTGCTGGTTTTTTTTTATTGTCTGTCCATTATCTATACATAATTGTGGCGAATAATCCTCTTAATAAGGAATTTCTGCATAGATAAAGGTATAAAAATTGGAATTGAGACTTATTTAAACCACCAAATTGAATCGTTTAATATTCAGACTAACTCACTGGGTACTCTTTCGAAACCCGCGCACATCGTTATCTTTAAAGCTACCAGAGAAAAAAGATACATGGACCAATCAAATCCACTCGAAAACCCAAATGCAATTAAAATTTGGAAACAATACACTCTTGAATGAGATCAATTTATTTCCTTTTTATTTTGTTGTTAATCCAGTATATTTATCCTGATTAATCCAAACATGATCCAACTCCCACGTCCAATGGTAGTGGTCAAATCTCTTACCGTAAATTCCCTTTATAAGAGAAAACCGAATCCAAAATCTGTTTAAGGGGGGCCGAATCGTTTCTCACTCTAACCAAGCGGTGCTGTTTGGATCATTTCATGAAACGGTTTTTTTGTTTTCTTTTTTACGTTAAGAATCATTTTTTTGGGTACATTTAATGGGACGGGCTCTGATGTACACCACCAATATTTTTAAAGAAAATAGCGACGGCCGACCGGCTTGCATTTTTTTATGAGCTCCAAATATATAGAATACTACGTGTACGAAATCAACTTTGGACCATACTTACTTTCTTAATTCTTGGTCAATTATTTTTTATGAATCCATATTAATCCATATGCATGCTTTGGGGGTATTCTAATTTCTTTTTAAAGCGTCCATGTCCTCGTTAGTGATATCCCATGAATTCAGGAAGAAGGCACACAACTTTAGATCATGAATGCAAATCCAATTAGTTGTACCTTTGCTAAAATAAGAATAAGAACACGAGACATTTATTTTATCCTTCGTCTTTTAAACTCTAGTTTTTTCTAACGTTCTTGCAGTCTTGTGTATTGGAACCATCGTAGTGTAAGATTTGTATACGACAGAACAACTAAGAAAGTTTATGTTAAAACCTTAATCAATAAAAGTCCACTATATTAAAGCCAGCTATGAGAATGCGCCCCAAAGCTTCTTGGATGTTAAATCCCTTGTTGTATATAAATTCAGTGCAAGTTCTTCAATATATATATCAATATATGTATATAACATTTCCTTTTGCCCGTTTTGCTAAAAGTATTTAAAATCAACCCTCGTATGCCACCGCAACGTTGATAAACCACTTTTGGTCTTTCCTTAGGAATTTTACAACCAGTTAATGGTTGATTATGACATAAACCCGGCGGCACACCCAAATCATTACGCGTCATATAAGTAAATCATCAATTTGTGAAATTTTCTAACACGCAAATCCAAAACCATCCGGCTAGCATGTTGTCGATGTGGGAAGAGAAGGGTTGAGAATTGTTTCCTTAACAAACGGGTAATCCATTAATTTAGGTTTACCCATCAAAACAAGCGTTTGATTTTTTTCATTTATTACACCAGAAAGATCTTTTTTATACAAGTTGTAAACTGGGAAGGTCGAATCTAGGATAAGGTTAGTTTGAACTTGAGCCTTAAAAAAGGAAAAGAAAAAAAAAATCTTACTAGTTGACTAACAAAGGCAAAGCCCAGATACGGAGGGTATCTTTGTTCTTCAGCCAGGGGGAATAACGTGTCACCCTTTCTTTCAACAGGGCCCACCCCCAAAGATTTTGCCCACAGTTCAAAGACCCCACCCCCACCCCTTCGCTTAAACACAAACAACACCATCCCCCCTCGGTGACGTGGCCCCCACGCCCCCCTTCCCCTTCACCCCACACAAGTCCCAACCTGTCTGTCCCCCATGGCAGACTATTTTAATTTTGGAGGGAAGAGGCGGCTACTGGAAAGGGAAGGGCGAGGGGGCTGATTTTTAAGTGAGTCAGCGTCTGCGGCTTAAATGGTTTACATGCAACCCTCCACGTTAAAGTCGTGAAGGTGCCACTTGGCGTCAACCTCGTGAATTTTACCGTTCTGCCTCGATAAGCGAACACATAAACCGACTTTTGCATGTCTTTTAAAAGATAAAAATTATTTTGCGGTGGCCGGTTTTGAAGAAGATTCGTCGGGAACCAGCGGTGGGTAGTGACTAGACTAATCCCTATCGGCTATTCGCTTCACGTTCAGGGTGGCACCGAGTTTTGCCATTGAAATACGTTGTGTGGCACGAGTTTTCATGTGATTCTAAATTTAGCATTTATGAAACTAAATTCGAGGCTATTACTCTATATATTGTTTCAGATTCCTTGAACCTCCTCGTTCCCGTCTGCTACACAAAATCACATACTTATAAAATAAGCCCATGTATATACTATATTTTTTTTGTCTGACCATGTATATACTATATTTTTTTTTGCCGAAGAACCCATATATTTAAATTAGGATAATAAAAGAACAAATTACAAGATCATAAAAGCAAAGTTGGACTTGATGGAGAGTATACGGATTGGGCTCCTCTCCAGTTGGGGGTAACAGGAGACATCCTGTTAAGTCAATCTCAACCATTAGATTAAATCTAATGGTTCTTAATTATTTTATAAGATATCTTTTTAAGACTACATTTATTTCTCTTCTTTCCTTTTTGTTTCTTTCCTTTAACCGATGACATAAACAGAACAAAAAGAAGAGAAGAGAAATAAATGCAATCTTGAAAAGATATCTTATAAAATAATTAAGAACCATTAGATTTAATCTAATGGCTAAGATTGACTTAACAGGATATCTCCTGTTACCCCCAACTGGAGAGGAGCCCAATCCAGAGTATACAAACAGAGTACTCCATCATGAATATCCACAAATAACACAGTTCACCTACAAGAAAAAAGCTTCTTAAAGCTAAAGCCAAAATCAAAGCAACAGCATAGCAGACTAACACAGATGGACATGGTTTCTGAACAGATCATCCTAAAGTGCCCGGTGGCAGCATTGCTTTTACAGAACGTAGAGATGTCCACCCAAGAACCGAAGTTCCCTCTACCACTCGAAGAGATTGCTAGTTTGCACAATTCTTGACCTCTGTTCATAACCTTGTCTATATAGTGATAATCCGATGTCATAGAGAATAGAGAAGTCAAGTTAAATATTAAAACCATACCCCCAGTGAAGTCACCAAAGACCGTAGCACCACCAATCAAATTCTGGGAGGAAACAAAAACCTGAGAATAACTCGGTAATGGCCAAAATACCGTGTCCCATATCCAACACGCGGAGAAGATATGGAGACTCACCCGAGAGTGACAAAATACTTGCAGTGGAAGAACGGAAATTCACTGCAGGGGGTATCCTGTTGGAGGATCAGCAGGTTCCCTAGGATCACCACGAGGTAGAGGCATCACCACACCCATACCATCACTGGGGCACTCTCCACGTTCATAGGCCTCCACCCATTCATCAGCCGACGGTGTAGGAATGATTACCGTCTCTCTTGCAAGTCGCTTCCACTTCAGTTTTGAGGCAGAGGCATGGACGGGAGTATGATTATTTGTCTCTTCAACTATCTCCGCAACAACCTGCATAAGATCTGTGTGAGGTTTCCGAGCAGACTCGTGGATGGGCGAAATAGTTGGGTCGGCTGCCGCTTTCCTCATCCCAAGTTTCACAGTCGAAGATCTGCCTACCTGGTCAGCAATCGAAGTATTCGCGGCTTTAGAGTCATCCAGGTTTGATGCGTCCTCCGCTGTCATGTTCGAGTCCGATGCTAAAGGCCTGACAGTATCAAATGATTTCATACCAGAGTAGTGCTTACCGTAGATTTCCTTCGCCCGCATCCAGGGGCCAAAGCTATTCTCCTCTGGTAATTCTTTCCCTTCATTCAAGCGCTTGGGTTGCTTGCACTTATAGATTGCATGTGAGATCAATCCGCACCTCGTGCAAAATTCCCCTAAGCGCTCATAACGAAACTTGATCCAGATTTCCTGCCCTGCCATATCCAGAATGTGTACGCCTGGCCTCAAAGGTTGGGTCACATCAAATTCAATACGGGCACGCACAAAACCTTGCCAACCTAAGATGTTTTCCAGAGATTGTTCATAGTGCAAGAATACCGGAAAAGCTTTACCAATTCTATTAATACAAGCTCTAGAGAGTAGGTCCAATGGAATGTCGTGAATTTGAACCCAAAAGTGAGAGAGTCTCAACGGTACCTGGCTTAGAATCAAGCTATCCGTCCAGGGCTTGCGGCAGAAATGAAGATTAGAGACAAGCCATGGGGACCCTTTGAGAACATGCTTGCGGTCCTCCTCCAGTTCGAAGCCGATAAGGAACACAATTGCTGGCTTTGGTATAACACGAAACACGCCTTTGATGTACCAAATTTGCCGCATTTGGTTGTATATCTGACTCGGGGAGACGCGGCGATCCGAGAAGATCTTACCCACCACGTAGGTTCTAGCAACCATTTCACCCAAGGTCTGCTCTTCCGATACTTCATAAGGCTCCTGGTTCGCTCCAAGGTCAATGACCAAACGATTCGATGCAGCCATGCCAAAACGCAAAAGAGGCTAAAACTGTTTAAAACAACAGCTACTCGCTTTATCTTCCACGGAGGAAGAAAACTCAGTTACTCAAATTGTAGTAGGAAGAGGCAGAAAAACTAAAGAAAGGGAAGAGCCACCGGCTCAAAGTTGGGAGGTGTGGATATTAGGTACCTAGAGTTGGCAATCCGGATATCTATGGGTAGATCAGGAGTAGATCTTCCCAGATCCAAGCCATAAGACTACGATTTAGGTAGGAAAAATGCTCGGGTCATTTTGGTGTGGTTTTGGGTTTGGGAAACTTGGTTACTGTTCACTCTCGGGTTCTTTTTGATACAGTTTACATTATAACATCTCTCGCTAAGTTAGTTTTGTCATGTATATACCGTATAGTATTCTAGTCAAATGAAGCTTGAAATATTAAAGGTGTCCGTACCAACAACATAAGAATACATTGAATGCTGGAGTTTGGATATCCTTGTATAAAAATAATAAGGGATCCATACATTTCTACAATGAATGTAAATTCATCCGGTTCTTATTGCAGGTAGCATATCGTACTATTTTGTTTTCCAATATTCATAATCTGGTAATATTGATGTTCCACGACAAGTCTTTTTCTTCCGTTTTTGATCAACAAACAAACAATATTAACTCACCGTTTAAAGTTACGGAGTGACGTTGAACAAACAAACATTTCTGTGATTTAGATACGCAGCGGATACGGTGCTAGAAAGAAGATTGTAGCAATTCTGTTCGAAGTAAAGAATGACAAGGACTCGAACGTACTAAAATAGTTAAGATACGTGGCGGATCTTATTCACGCAACTGGCGATAGAGATCGAGGAGTAACAAAATGATACTATTGTGTTTTTTGGGCCGACACCGGGACACTTGACAGCGAAAGAACAGTGCCGTTTTGTTATGGTTTTCGTCCTCCAAAAACACCTCAGTTCTTTTTTCCAACTTTTTTTTTTCTCATGTAAATTTTGTAGATGACAGGTGAGTTACCAACTGTGTATATTATGCAAGGGAAACAAACTCCTCCTAACCGTTTGGTATCAACTTTTTGTGTAAAATAAATTAAATTTCTTAGCATATTTTTGTTATTTACATACATTAGTAGTTATTAGATTTTTAAAAAATTAGAGAAAGCTACAAATATGTACAAATGACTAAAATATTTTAAGAAATTAGATTCATTTCACACAATTGATATCAAACGGACTATAAAAAGATTAATTTACTTTGTTCATTATTGATAACGGGTTCAATCCAGCCAACCTTTGTTATTATTATATATTGACTCCTAACAAATAGATGAATATAGCAGATGTAAATCCTACATAACCTATATGCCCGTACGTACGACTTTATACATGCATAGGCAAGAATCTACAACCTAGCTTGCCAGAGTTCTATATATGTAGTAGTAAGTCATACGCACGTTGTAGTTTACCAATTCTCGTTTGCTTAATCTTGTAAAAGGCTAAACCTCCCCGCGAGCACGAGCTAATATGTTAGCCACCTACCACTTATTTAGTTAGTTTTATTCAATTTCAATTCTGAGATAAGCACAAATTAATATCAATTCTTCGACAAAAAAAAAAATTAATATCAATAGAAAAAAGAAAAGAAAGGTCGTAATATAAGGACCTCAGTTCCAAAAAAAAAAAAAAGAAGATCTCCACAATTAAAAAATAGCGAAATATGCCAGCGCGATCATAACGCAGTGGCACAAAGACCTTACCTAGTGCGAGGCCATCCTGGTTCAATCCAGGATGTAGGAATTTAGTAAGAATAGGATAGGATTTGGTGGGATTTAGGGTATGTTGTAATAAAAAAAATAGCGAAATGTATTCGTGACACATCTCTCTAGTCCCGCTCCACGTTTCTGATACCAAACACCGGCTCAGAGTTGAAGAACCGAAAAGGGTAGCACGTGGGTTTGGTGGCAGCGAAAGGACCGGTCACATGCCTTGGACGAATTTAATTTTAAAAAAATAATAATAAATGGGTTCGTCGTGTCAGTTGGGTAAACGTTAATCATGTACTTGATGGGGTGTCCTGTGTCGTCGATTTAACGACTGTGCAGGTGAGATCATCACTACAGAACCGGACTCTAGATCTGACCCCACCAACTCCTCAGCCAGGACACCACCATCATAATGACTCTCTAATTAAAACTGTCTTTTCCATTTTTTAAAAAATAAAAATTAAAACTGTCTTAATCTCGATTAATTGTTTGGCATGTGACTTGAAAATTACCGAAGTTGTGGGTACATATTACTTTTTTTTGGGAAAAAGTTTAGGTTGAGGGGAGGTTTTTCCACGGCCAGGATAAATCATCGGGCTCAGCAAACGCTTACAGTGGTATTTACAGATTTGTCACAAAAAAAACGGTCATTGGGGTTCGAATTTTCAACGTAATGAGAGTGTTTACTGAATCTCAACCAACTAAGCCAACCCTCATTATCTGGTACATATTACTTTAAAAATGTTTTTCGTGCTACATATTACTTTAAAAATGTTTTTCGTGCATCCATCCACGTCACCGAATGTGATTTCTGTTTGTTTTTTTTTTTTATTAAAATCTTTTTGACGATAGGATTGGTAGCAGTCGTGTTTAGTTAGTTAGGCTTTGTCAAACAGAGTTGGCACGAGCGGCATTTCCTACCCCCAACTAGAATGTTAGATTAGATCAATAATCTGATTAACGTTACTGTTTTGCGTAACTTGTACACAAGCTTTTCTTGAAATGGTAATTGTAACTTTTTTTTTTCCCTTTCCAAAAGAAGGATCCACGTCCGTATTCCAAAAGCAGCGGAGGTTGGAAGAGGAAAGGATTGCCATTAGCGAGGGCTCGTTGCTGAAAAATAAAGAAAAAATCATTCTCTATTTTTGATTGCTACTGAAGAAAGCCGTCGTTGGAATTGGTTCACATTTTACAGTAAACAGGCTCCGGCTCTTTCTGTTGTTTTTTCTAATTATACTGAAATCTTTCAATTCTGTTAATTACTTAATTATCATTGTGTTTCTCAATGACACCGAAGTCCTTCAATACCGATAATTATCAGTATTTTTCTTAATCATCATTCATTTTTTCCACTACTAAGCCTGTGTATTTTCATTCACTAATTTGCTTTCACAAACGTTTTGTTTACTTCATATGTAAACAAAGAAAAATATTTATCAAACTTTTGTACGGAAAGTTTAGACAATATTTATGGGGTGCAACATTAATTCTATATAAATTTATTAATAGATATAACGTTACTTACTGTCAACAAAAAAAAACTGGCAGCCTGACTAACCGAGGCATTAATTGTTTTCAGCTCCAATATAATAAATGGTTTAATTAACGTCGAAGAAATAATTCATTGTCTTTTCACGTCAGTCATAAGTCATAACCTAAGCAAAATTAATGCAAGTACAATTACTACAAAGTAGGGATCTTGGTGTATTGACTTGATTAATCATAGATATAGGTAGATGTAGGAAAGTAGGAAACCTTTTTAGGCTCGACCAGAATTTTGAAAACCTGCTCGGTTAGCTGCTTCTTCAAACTGATATAAGGGTAGGTTTGAGGTAGCATTTATAAACCATTGGTGTTTGTTAGTTGCCCGCTTCTTCGACCAGTACCTTTTCAAATCCCTAATATTCCTAGTCCAGATTAGAAGAAAAATGTATTTTTGATTTCGATTGTTTGATTTTTTTCGACATTGTATTTACTTGTTTGATTTGAACAAGCAATGTCCTGCGATTCGTCTGGTTGTTGAATTATATTCCCTAACTTAGTCCCATCAAAATTCAAGACCATATCCTTTAGTTTACCAATTTAAAGGCATTTTGGCCACATAATAAAGCCTTAATTATCCAGTAATTTCTTTTTGTAAGATAGGTCCGAAATAGTAACTTTTAGTTACTATATATTGTAATCAACCAAAAATAGTTACTAAATATTATATTACACATAAGATGCTTTACGAATTCTACGAGCCCGCCGAGGAGTTATCCACAGAAACTTAAATGAAAAAACTTGCAAATAAAAATTGAATGCGTAATACCAAAAATTTAATCTGAAAAATAGAGAAAATTGAGGAAGTTGTTGTCGCACAACCTCTTTGATGTGCACCAAAGATGGGGACTCAATTAGGCAAAGAAAAAGATGAAACGAACTTTGGTGCAACTGTTTTGCTTTGAAGTATATATTCAAACTGATGATATTTCGCAATCAAGGGCATTTTAATTCAAATATATATAATTATTCAACTTTCAAATCCATGTTGCCTAAGGATCATTCTGGAGAACGAGGGCCAAAACGCTATTTTTTCCCAAACTTACGCTAAAGTCTTGCTTCGTTCAAGTGATATTTGACATCTTGACTATTTCCTTTGTGCGAGCAAAGATATGGCATACAATATCTCCCCTTTCATGGGGTAGTCTACATGATAAGTGGTTTGGTTTTGTTTAAATAAGGTTTGGGATTTAATTTTTTTGTACAATGGCGCATCTAGAGGCCTGACCCGATGTCCCCTAGAATCCTACTTAAAAGATTTATAGTTATAATGAATTACAAATCAGTGGCTAGGTAGTATTATGATTTGGTTTCTCCTAATTCTTTTTTTTCTACAGTCATCCTTGTTTATGTATGCTGAAAATTTTCAACGGAAGACTCGGTATAACTCGGGTCGGACCGTGTTAATCGGGTCAGATAGTAGATGGGGAAAAAATTCCCTCCCTACACATTACTGGTACGCATTGCGCTTGCTTGTAAGTTGTCTGTACCTGCATATATATGCTTCCGCCAGGGTTGATTTTAAGCGGGAAAAAGAAAAGGAAATTAGGTTTTTCTCCATTTCACTATTTGATAAACAGAAATTGGCTGTGGCTACTCAACGGTAACTAAACAAATATTATCAAACTAAAAAAATATTCAGACGAAGGGGCCTTTTTCCCTATAAAGCATTTTTTACTCATGAATGATCGAAATTGTTTGTTTCAATGTGGTCAAAAGCCATCTACAGAATTCTATTCTGCAACTAGGACTGAACTTGTGGTATAATGCATTCGTAGGAAGGTGATATGCTTTTTTAATAAAGAATTAACATAAGTAATCACATTTTAGGACAGTATCCTAGGAAGGTCGTTGCTCATTTTGGGACATTATATGTACATTTTCTGGCTCCGATGTTTTGACTTTTGCAACTACTAATTCTTATTTGAAGTCTTGAAAGTGTCATGGATAAATTCATAACGGTTTTAAAATACGCTGACGAAGTCAAGATATTTAGAAAGTTTCTCTCTTAAAGCAATCATTCAAAATATTCCTATCGAAAATACACATGAATATATGACGTATCCTCAATCACAGCATCACGTATCACTTCTCCTATGATATTGTACCAGTCACATTTAAGTTTTATGTACCATATTTAAGTTTTACTTACTGGGTTGTATTTTTTTTTTTTGGTGATCAAATATGTGTGTTGTAGTTTTCAACCAGCTAGGCCCTTGTGTCGATGAAAATTCCTGGTTGACATTTTGGCCCGAGAACATAACTATAAATTGATGATAAACGAGACTCGAAGCAACGCTAACATAAATTGCCACAACAAGAGAGGCACCAGTTGTCACGGGGTCATTACCCTCACTCAAAAGGTCAACCTAGTGGGGTGTGCAGCACCCCTGTATATATGGCCCAAGACCTTCCCCTTACTTTCCGATGTGGGATTCCGTCACACCAGTGGTCCATAAATTTGCTGTAATTTTCAGGTAATAGTACAATAATTGGGGAACTTGGTCCCGAATTGGCCTATTTGTACTTGAAATATCACATGATTCCCAAGGCCTAACTCTGGTAAGCCTGTGGTGTAGCACATTTTTTCCAATTTTCCTTTCTAAAAATGACATACAATAGTACTTCGTTACAAATTCAAAACTTCAATTGTTTTTCAAAAACAATAACCAATTATTTTTTTTAGAAAAAATCTGAAAACATGAGTAAATTTCGAAGGTAGTGGAAGATGCATTAATAGCCACAAAACCACCATCAATTGGTTTTCTCGTTACTATTTGCATATGGTCCGGTCATTGTCACACATCAATTATTTCAAGCAGTTAAATTTACAATTTTGGATGCACTATCAAAACGAAAGCTCATGATTATAATTCTAGGGGGGCGGCTTATGAACTTGGATGAAGAAAAAAAAAAACTGCCAGAACCATCCCATCACAATTGAAAAATAAGAAAAAAAAGCATGCCAATTTGCCAATCTACGGAGAAATTTGTGGTACAACGTCCAACCACCATTTCCATCACCAATAAGTACAAAAAATTTAAATAGTAGGCCGCCGAATCACTATGGGCATGCAACTTTTTGAACGTCTAGAATCTGGAAATCAGGAGCGTGTATGTTTAATAAATTCGATGGTGGATCATTACCTTTTTATAATAAGACAATGTTTGGTATATGGAGAATTTTAAAACAAGTGATCATGGAGTGCTGCAGGCCTTTCTGGCTATCTGCCTTGCTTAGTTAAATTAGATGTCTTTGGATCCAAAAAAGTTTTCTCATCTGCTCACTTGCTCAAATTTTATTGCACGGCAAGGTATATTAGGTGGGAAGATATTTTTATGGATCATTTAATTATGTAATTGAAAACTTTCATTATTTTTATTTTCCTGTGGGTATCCATCGTCCTAATTGCATTTGGATGGTCGCTAGTACTAGATTTTGGATTAATCAATTTTCTTGGATGGACCCAACTGGGAACGACCATCCAAATGCAATTATTAAAAAAAAACTGTGGAATTTTTAAAGGTACAAAATCTTTGAGAAGGGCAGAAAGGCAGAATGCTGGTAAACTTGTGGATGAAGGCATGAGGCATGACTTGGTATCGTTTCATGCTCACATGTGCTGCTGAATTTTTTCAAAGAAACCCACTTGAGTTTGATTATCTTATATCAATCACTCTCCACCCTGAATTTAGAAAAAAAAAAATGGAAAGAAAGGGAAAAGTTGAAACCTACATATGTGTCGATCTACTTTATTGCCGCCAGAAGTATTAGAACTATTCGTGGTTCTATTCCACAGGGTTATTTTTGTTTACGAACTTGAATCATGCATGATTTATTCAGTTTTGAGATGATGCTTCCTTTTTTTTTTCGTAATTTTCTATTTCTGGGTGGAGAATGCGAATTAAAATCTTGACTTGGGAGCATTCTGAAAGGAAGTTATCGAGATCCTCCATTAAATATTTCTTTAGATAATTAAACTGATCGTATCCGCATTCAATAATAAGCCGATAGTTCGCATTTCAATATTGCTCTAGCTAGATATATATGTAACGTTGAATTATACATTAAATAAGTAGAAAATCAAATGGCACATCGATCGAGCGAATCCCCATCCAAATTGGGCTGCAAGCAGCAATTGTGCGACTGAATCTAAAATAATACTATGACCTTTGGAGAGGAATAAGAACACAACTACACACAAGACTGCAAAAAGGTATATACCAGTGTCCATTGAAGGATCCGTAAATTGATATTGCACACGATATGTGGCAGATTATATATGACAACCGCAAAAGCTTCGTTTTCTATCTGAAGGTGATTTGTGGAATCTGATTCGCTGAAGTTTATATGAGCACTACTACTCCTTTACCCTATATATTC
>JAKUCV010002770.1:4541-176103 GCA_028386065.3 Turnera subulata | reverse complement strand
TGTCTGAAAAAGGTTTCTGCCCATAACGGCACAACATCGATGTTTTCATCAAGAACATCGATGTTTAGCCGTTGCATTTAAATAATTGAGCTAACGGCTAGTAAAACATCGATGTTGCATTTTAGAACATCGATGTTTTCATACACAACATCGATGTTCTTCATCGCAACATCGATGTTTTTTGGCTTCGCAAACATATAAAAAAAGTGTCTTTGCCAGAACATCGATGTTGGAAAATGAAACATCGATGTTTTGTGAAACATCGATGTTTAAATTGCCAACATCGATGTTTTTTGGCTTCGGCAAAATTATGTTTCAAAGACAGATTCTCATGAACATCGATGTTGGATTGTAAACATCGATGTTTTGACCAACGGTCACAAGAACATCGATGTTTTATAATCCAACATCGATGTTTTCTTGCTACTGCCAAAAAGATTTTGAAATCGACTTGATGCAACATCGATGTTGTTCTAAAAACATCGATGTTTAGAACTTAAAAACCAGTTTAATGACTTACATGATTTATGAAATGCATGAGAAAAATGATTTTTGGTTTGAGCATTAACTTGGAGTACTTGAGTTACCATTTACAAGGATTTCCTATAGATGAACTCTCTATATATATCTTCATCCTTGTTGCTTTAAATCTTGTACTCCTTTGTCTTAGACTTGTGCTTCATTGATTGATGTCTTTTTGCTTTTCCTCAAGGGATGAATTCATGAATGGAGCTTTGGTTAGTTTGTCATTATCAAAACCCTGAAATGAAATATGGAAGCATTAGTCCTAACAATTGTTTCCACAAATTATTATTTTTTTTTATTTCCCAGAATTATAGTTTTCCAGATTTTATTTTATATTATTTTTTTATTTTTTTTAAAATTCGGTCTGGGCCCAAAATAACAGCCTAACCCATGGAATTCAACCCTACAGGTCAGCCAGGCCCAGACGTAGAGCCCAGACCAAGCATGAGCCGCAAGCCCACGCCAGGCCCAGACCCGCGCTAGCCCAGACTCCAGCTGACCCGTTAAGGAAACGGGTCACTCACCCTCAATCCGGGTCTGCGACGGTGACACGGGGTGAAACAGCGGCGAGCGACAACGGAGGCGAGGCGACGAGATCGAACAGGCGACGGCGGCGGAAAACTCTCTGCTACTGGGCACGATTGCAGACTATCGATGGCGAAGGAAAGGGCCACATCGAGGAACCAATACTCAAAACGGGTCGTCGGGTCCTTGGCTGTCGACGGTGCGTCGAGTGGCGATGGCGGTTGGCGATGGGTTTGCTTGGACGGCGACTGAGAGGAGAAGGCAATGGTGTGGGTGGTGTCACGAGTAGCGGCACGGTTCACTTCCTTGTGAATAGTGACCGTGGTGAAGAGAAGGAAGGTGACGATGACGTGGCTTGTTTTGGTTGGGTGTTTGGTGTTTTTTTTTTCCTTCAGGTATGGGTTTTGTGTGATGAGTTTTACACTGGGTTTGAATTTCTGCAGAGGAAGGGACGGAAGAGAAGCTGGCAGTGGGTTTCCTTTTTTTTTTTTGCAGAGGTGAGTGAAGGTGGTACTGGGAAGCAGATTGTTTTGAGCTAAAGGTTGCAACTACAGGTGAGGCACGGGCAAGTACTGGCGAAGCACGGGTTAGACAAGCAGTTCACATGCTTCACAGTTGAAGGCAGCTGCTGCCTCATTACTGTGCAGCATGTGAAGCGTGTCATGTCCGGACCGGAAAATAATTATAATACCCCCTTGACTTTATTTCTGGCCAGATAATTCGGGGTTAATCCCGACTTTTCTGAAGATTTCTGGACCCAAAAAATTCCAACTTTGGTCAGGAAAATCCGCAGAAAAATCCCGAGCGTGGGACAGGGCTCGGTTTCGGAATCCGATGCACGAATTACCATAAATTAATTATCCAAGATTAATTTTTATGGTAAATAACTGTAAAATAAATTTTACGGTGACGGTAAAAACGTAAAAATTACCCGGGCTGTTACAGAGAAGGAGAGAAAAAAAAGGAGGAAAATCGGAAAAAAAAACAGAGAGGAAGAAGAAAAGAAAAATAAAAAAAGAAAATAAAATAAAAATACAGAAAAGAAAGGAAAAATAGAGAAAATTAGAAAAAAAGAAAAGAAAGAGAAAAAAAGAAAAAAGAGAAAACCTGGAGTGAACAGTGCCGTCAACTTCACCCTCTCGGTCACTGTTCACATGGAAGCGACCGGCGCCGTTTCGTGCTCCACCGCCGCCACCAGGAGAGTCGCCGTGCCGTCGCGACCTCAACCCCGTCGCCCCCGTGTTCTTCCGACGCCGGAAAAGCCACGACGCGCCGTTGACCAGCGACAGAACCCGTGGATCCGCCTCCCTGTCTAGCTGCCACCGCGCCTCGCACCGCCACCTGCAGCCACCGGTGCTAGCGACGTTGCCCTTGTCTCGCCAAGCCGTAGCCGTCCAGCTCGTTGCCGCCCCGCCTCGTCGTCGTCGCCCGCCGCTGCAGAAAGGTGAGCAGACCCGTGGATGGGAGATGACCCGGTTGGGTCGGGTCCGTCTCGTGGTCGGGTCTCGCCTGGGCTGGGTTTTGGGCTGTGCGCTGGGCCTGCTTCGCGGGCCTGTCCTTGGGCTCCTGCTTGGGGCTTGGGCCGGCCTGTGGAGTAGGTTGGGCTGGCACTGTTCATGGCCCAGTCCAGATATATATATATATATATATATATATATATATATATATATATATATATATATATATACATAATTATAATCTGTAAAAAAAATAAAAATGAAAAGGGATATTTTTCTAAAAATATATATATATTTTACATAGTTAATATTTCTGAAAATATATAATTATGTTGTTATACAATTGTTTCTTTTAATGTATTTTGTCTTTAGAAAATATAAATTTGTATTTATTTTCAAAAATCAGTTTTTTTATGATTATATATTTTCTGGAAAATACTATATAGCATATGATTATTTTATATATTTTTGTTAAATAATAATATTTGGTAATTATATTTTGGCAAGTAATATATTTTATGGAAATAATTTTGGAAAAAATACATATATATGACATAGTTTCCAGAAAAATTATGCTGTTTATTAATTTGGAAAAAGTATATTATTTTATGAAATATTTTGATTTAATAGCTTTGGAAATATATTTTTGTAACCTTATAAACATACGAGATATTTTTGGAAAAATATTTAATTATAATAAAAGGGATAATTTCATGATAATATATAATTAATCGAGATGATTTACCGATGAGTTTGATTTATAGTTATGGCATCATAGCATACATATTATGTGCATCTTATGTGTGCCTTTATTATTTGTTATATAGGAGTCGATATCGAGCAGTTCCTATGAAACTGGCTTTGGACCGGTTGATGTTTCCAGAATTGAGTAATCAGCTAAGGTGAGGATAAGTAAATATTTATATACTGCCCGTGATATCAAGTTGATGTTGGTTTGCTATGTGTGATATTTGCTGATATGATTCTTTGTGGCTGTGAATGGCTTGTTGTGTGATGAGATAAGTTGATGTTTGATGCTGTTGATGATGTTGAAAATATTGCTACTGTTGTTGTTATTGATGATATAGGAATTGCTGGTATAAGTAAGTCTATTACTGTTGTTGTTGACTGTGAGGAGTGTGTGAGTTGAGTACCGGGGGTACTGGTATGAGATAACAGTTGGGATAAGTTGTAATATCCAGACGAGCGAAGAGGCTGTGAGCCTGCTCGGGATAATAAGTTGATGGTTGGTTAACAGTATTGTGGTATAAAGACTAAAATGGTAATATTAATAAAACGAAAACATTTAGACATCTAGTAAGTGACGGTTAAATGTTGAAACAGCTAGATGGTAGTCTTTTATTTATGGTGCTGGGGGAGAGTGTGCTTGGGGTCTGCTCCCTGTCTGTGCCAGTTATACGTGGAGGTACCAGGGCGGAGTCTACGGGCTAGCTAGCTTGACTACCAGGCGACGACCATCATTTAACTAGTGATAGGGGCCCTGATAATAAAATTGGAATAGCGTGTCTAGAATCACAAGTGTGTCATTTAAGGTTCGTGAGAACCTTAGTTAATTATTGGTGATGTGACTTGGGAATTTACGGTTGTTTGTATATGTATATTTGCTTATGGGTTTTACCCGGTGGGCTCTTCGGACTCACCCCTCACCCGCGGGCTTTCATCCCGTAGGTTGAGTTATTTGTGGTTCAGTCTTGATGCATTCCAGACAGGCTGCGGCGTTACCCCTCGGACAGGACTCGGATCCATTAGTTTGCATCAGGTTTTGCATATGTTGATATTGGGTTTAAAATTGCTTCCGCTGTGCTATGTTTTGGGTCCCCGGGTTTGGGTGACGTGTGTTTGTTATTGGGCCGATGGGCCAGATTTCTTATGTTGATTTTGATTACATTGGGCCGTTGGGCCGGTTTCTTGATTTAATCATTGATATTATCTTTAGGCCATTGGGCTGTGTTTCGTGTTATATTTACTGTTGTACAGTTCCGGCACGTGTTTACTGAGACTGGTAAATACGGGTCGGGGCGTCTCACATTGTCTTCAGAGTTTTGTAATCGGCTAAGGTGAGGATGGATTTCCTTCGATATGTGCCTATATTACTCGGTTGTTGCGTTTGATGATTGTTGCACTGTTAAGTGTTGCATTTGCTGTGGTTTGATTCGGGATGTTTATCCCAGTGCCATGATTTTATTTTGGGATGCTTATCCCCATGATTTGATTTTGGAATGTTTATCTCCGTGCATTGAGTTTTTGGATGTTTATCTCTGTGTCTTTCTATCCCTGGGTTACTATTTTGGGATGTCGATCCCTGGGCTCTCTTGGTTTTGATCTGGCACCCGAAATATATTGAAAACCAGGTCTGACCCCTAGCTTATTTGTGATGGGGCTCGGAAAGACAAAATGAGAAATTGGATTTTTGTTTAAGTCTTTTTGGTCTTGGACCAGTTTTGAGTCGAGTCTTTTGGTTTGGTATATTTTGACTGTTATGCCTGTTTTCGACCTTGAGTATTTTATAGTGTTGCATATTGATCGTCTATCTATGGTTGGTGGGCACTTCGGACTCACCCCTCACCTGCGGGCTTTCATCCCGTAGGTTGAGTTATTTGTGGTTCAGGTATGATGCATTCCAGACAGGCTGCGACGTTATCCCTTGGACAGGACTCGGATCCATAGTTTGCATCAGTGCCGCATACAGTGTCTTTGTGAGTTATTAAGTCTTTCGCTGTGCTGATTATTGTTATTGTTGGGCCTTGGGCCGGTTGTGATGTTATTGATGTTCCCGAGAATGGATGACGGTTTTTATGTCGGGCCGAAGGGTCGGATTTCTGATGTTTATATTTTGGGCTGTTGAGCCAGAGTTTCTGTTGTATACACTGTATGCTGGGCTTCGTTTGGTCGGGTCGTTACAGTTCCGGCACGTGTTTACTATGTACGGTAAATACGGGTCGGGACGTTTCACTATATTTATTCAATGCACAAACTAGCATGCGCCTCGTAAAATCCAAATTCCAAATGCGATCAATGATTGATGAATGTGAAATTTATCAATGCAGTGGTCTTATTTGATTAGATTTAGAAATTGATGAAATCGCAAATGAAACGGACATCCATACATCTTTAATTACCAACCTTTAAAATATAAGGGGTCAAGACAACCCAGCTCTAGGACCAGGGATGCTAGTCTTTATGATTTTTATGAGGCTTTGATCTGGATTAGTTACTGATAAACTGGTCTAGGATATCATTGCGGAAGAAAAATGGAGTTGTCAATTGAAACTAGATAGATCAGGTTACATGAACCTCAAATTCTTTTATTTTTAAATTTAATTTTGAAGGCTTAAACGGGTCTATAAGAGGTTTAGTCTTTTTTTAAAAAAAAAAAAAAAGACGACAAAAAGAAAAACTAACTCGTTTCAAAGAGTATAAACATAAATTATTTTGTATTTTTCAAAGTTGAAAGGTTACATTCAAGTTCAACTATTTTTGTTTCATCACCACTTCACGCCCACAGGAATAATACTGTGCTAACCAAATTTAAGGTTGCACCCAAAAATTAACGATAAACAACCCGTAAGAATTAGTTAAGTTTCTGCTATCCTTAAAATACGGGGAGCCATATCTTTCCCGGCATAACTAGTTTAAAAACTAAAACAAAGGCATTACGTAGTTTACTGCCCTGGTTCCTTCTTCCTCAATATTACTACCCTTTTTTTTTTTTTTGTCATCGTTTCCCCTTTGGAACCAGGGTGGTGTTAACCCCTTTCAATCCCGTGTGTGTATGTTTTTTCTTGTATTTTTTTTTACACACACGGGATTGAACGGATTCGTATTGTATCCCTTCTATTCTAGCTCCTCCTCATTGTTTAACCTTGTGATTTGTTGATTTACTTTTGGGTTAATCACCTCATTAATGGATAAGCTGGGATTTATGGCTGCGGCTGCCCAACAAATCATGAACCCGGTCCCGGCGATGCCCGCCCCTCCTCTAGAGAACCCGGTGGTGGTTATTGGGCCGCAGTTCTTGGCCCAGTATCCAGTGGACCTAGCCATTAAATCCAGGGTATTTACACTGGGAGAAAACGATTTCAAGGTCACTGACATCAATGGTACCCTCATTTTCCAGGTGAAGAGTAAGCTCCTCAGCCTTCATGATACTCGTTATTTGCAAGATGCCGCTGGTAACACCTTAGCCAACCTCAAGCAGAGGGTAATTCTTTTTTACTTCTCTTCTGTTAATCATTTTTTCTACTACCTTTAATTAGATATGCATCTTATAATTAGCCTTCATGATATATTTGTTTGTTTTAAATTATTGTATTCCAAGACACTGTACACACTTTTAATTTTCTACCAATATTATGGATGTTGAGTTTCATGATAGATAAAAATGGCTAAGCATGTGATATATCATCATTCTGTTTTTTCTTTAGATTTTGACTATGCATAGGAGGTGGGAGGTTTTCAGAGGTGAGAGCCCAGAATTGCTTTTCACAGTCAAGAAGTCATCACTTATCCAATTCAAGACTGAATTGGACGTGTTCGTGGCTGCTAACACAGCACAGAAAGTCCCTGATTTCAAGATCAAAGGGAGCTGGATGGAGAGATCATGCACCATAACTCTTGGAGATTCGAATATCATCATTGCCCAAGTAAGATTTTGGATTCAATAAATTGTACTCTCATGCAAGAAAGTTAAGCCACATTTATATATATGAGATACTAACTTTGGCTTATATATTGCAAATGCAGATGCACAAGAAACACAATCTTACAACGGTTTTGTTCGATAATGCTGACAGTTTCGCCGTGACAGTGTACCCTAATGTTGACTATGCATTCATTGTTGCTCTAGTCGTACTTCTTGATGAGATCAATGACGACCGCAAAGGGAAGGACTAAGTGATACGTCTGGTTTATGTCATGTACATCGCTCCTAAAAAAAGAAAGAAAAAACAAGGGCAATGGAATTGCTTTACCTATTTAACATGTTTGTTTGTGCATGGTTGTCATCTGTACAATGTGTTGATAATGGTAAGGTGTTCGCTTCTCCGAGAACTCTTGAAAGATGGATGTGATACAAGTGAATTTACATTTTGAGGTGGGTTTTTTATGCTTAATGTGGTAATTGGCTATGGTTTGGTTTAAAAAACATATGTAATTGGCAACGGTCAAGATACTTCATGCGCTAAGCGGAAACAATAGGCATTCTTTGGGGGCTTAACTGTGAAATTTAACTACAATAATACCAAAGCGATTTAAAGAAACAGAAAACCATGCACAGAACAGTTGGTTAGACAATTGTAGTTTGTCAATCATTCATTGTTTCAAGTGGTTCGACACTTGATTTCCCTAATAAAAAACTGTTAGGTATCCAAGTGTGAGTAAAATGTCCCACATCGGATGAAAAGAGGCCAAGTGAATGATATATTAGTGGAGAGGACCCATCTACCCAATGCCTTAAGGTTTTGGGTTACCATGTGGTGTCCAAGCCCACGCGTGTGGATCTCACTTGGGCCTCGCTTGTTTTCTCCCCGGTTATCGGGCTACTCCCGGCGCCAACAAGTGGTAGCGGGCTTGGTATCGTGGAGCGGGCCCTTGGAGATGTCGTAAGAAAAGCTTCCGTTGTAGGGGGAGTGTGCCCAAGCCCGATGTGGAAGAAATTCACACTTGAGGGGGAGACTGTTGGGTATCCAAGTGTGAGTAAAATGTCCCACATCGGATGAAAAGAGGCCAAGTGAATGATATATTAGTGGAGAGGACCCATGTACCCAATGCCTTAAGGTTTTGGGTTACAATGTGGTGTCCAAGCCCACGCGTGTGGATCTCACTTGGGCCTCGCTTGTTTTTCTCCCCGGTTATCGGGCCACTCCCGGCGCCAACAAAAACTACAGTTGATTATTGTGAATGGGAGAAATTAATATTAAAGAGAATTTTTTATCCCTGGAACTCGACTAGATTAATAAAATGAGAACAAAAAGAACAGTTGTGTTTGCGGTTGATGGGAGTTAGCTCTCCTCAAAGTTAAAGATTCAAGATCGGATGATGTTTTGGCGGCAATTGAGTAGCAGCGTACGACTTGGTCTACCTGGTGACGAATATATTGGGACGTCGATCAACACCTACATATGATCAAATTGGTGTTAAATGTTGAGGCAGATGCTGGTTAGATTTAGGTTATTAATGCATGTTTATCTCTGTTGTACGATTTTTCGCAGGACAAAAGGTTAGCCTGGCAAAGATTCAAATGTTCTTCTCCAAGAATGTTCCGAATTCTGTGATTGAAGAATTTTCTTTCCGCCAGGGTTTCTTTGTTACGTTGGATTTGGGCCGTTATCTTGTAGTACCTACCTCTGGCAAAGTTACTAAACAAACATATATTTTTTTGCTGAGTAAAGTGAATTACTTTCTTTCCTCTTGTCGGGGTGAGTTCCTTCCTTTGACAGGGAGAGTAACTCTCACTCAGTGGCAGTGGCTTAAGGGGGTTGAGGGTGGCCATGGCTCCCTGAATTTTTTATTTTTCTATATAAGTTTTATTATACTTTACATTTGGCCCCTCTAAAATTTTATTTTTTCACATAAGTCCCTATTATTATCGAAAAAAATTATATTGGCCCCTCTAAAAATTTTGCCTAGCTTCTCCGCTACCTTACTCAATCTGTTTTAGCAACTATGCCTATATTTACTATGCAAACGGTTCACCACCTGACATCAATCTGTACTGCATTAGAGCTGAAATGTTGTTCCTTTATTTGGGGCTCTTCTCCATCTAAAAGGAAAACACACCTTGTTCTTTGGAATTTGATTTGCTCCCCAAAGAACCACGGTGGTTTGGGCTTTCGATGGATCTCTAGTGAGAATGCTACTTTATTAGCTAAACTTGGTTTTGGTGTTACCACTCAACCTAAAGCTCTCTACGTGCGTGTCCTACTTGGCAAGTATCTACATGAGGGCCGATTTGTTGGGCTCGGTGGCACTATCTTGCGGAAATAATATCACCTCATAAGGAAATAAACAAATGGAGGACAAAAAGATAAATGACACACAATATTTAACGTGGTTCACCCAAATACCGGGCTACGTCCACAATCCCGATCCCACCGGAAAAACTTCCACTATAAAATAGTAGGCTTACAAGAGAGACTTCCCTAAATTTTAGGGGTATAATCAACCTAGAGTTCTACCCAAAATAGTGTCTCACAAGGTGTTTTCCAAGTGTTTGTCAAAAATACCCCTAAGATATTTTTCCTCACTATTTTTTCACTCTCTAATTTAAGAGGGGAATTTTTCTTCTCAATTTTTCTTCCCTCTCACACACTCTCTCTTTCACTCTCTTATTCACACTAGTTGTGAATTCTTGGGATGATTTGAAGAGAAGAATTCGTGCCTATTTATAGGCATGTTGACAAGGACTGATCCGCAACAAAACTAGCTTGTAGGGACTGAACTGAAAAAACTTAGTGCTCCATTAGCTTAGTGGTGGTGGTTTTCATTAATGCAAGTGGTGATCCCCCACAATTAGTGGAGGAACCACACACTAACAATTCTTCCCCTTCCGACTACATGTTGGGGGAATCCACCAGTCCGGCAGCTTCACGGCAGTATTCAAACTTCCCTCTTGGAAGTGTCTTCGCCAACATGTCAGATCCATTCTCTTCTGTATGGATCTTCTCGAGTTGTAATTGCTTCTTCTCTAGCACATCCCTGATCCAGTTGTATCTCACATCTATGTGTTTCGATCTGGAATGAAAAGAGGCATTCTTCGCAAGATAGATAGCACTTTGACTATCACAGAATAGCTGATAACTGTCTTGCAAAAAATCAAGTTTAGTTAAGAACTTCTTTATCCACAACAACTCCTTACATGCTTCCGTTGCTGCAATAAACTCAGCTTCTGTAGTTGACAAAGCAACACACTTTTGTAGCCTTGATTGCCATGACACAGCTCCCCCTGAAAAATTAATCAGGTATCCTGATGTAGACTTTCTGGAACTAACATCACCAGCCATATCTGCATCAGTGTATCCAACCAGCACTAGCTTGTCTTCTCCATAACATAAACACATTTTGGAGGTTCCTCGAAGATACCTGAGAATCCACTTGACAACGTTCCAATGCTCTTTTTCAGGAATTCAAAGGTATTGGCTCACCACTCCAACTGCATGAGCAATGTCTGGTCGGGTACATACCATGGCATATATCAAGGTTCCCACTACTGAGGCATATGGAATCCGCTCCATCACTTTCTTCTCCTCATCCGTAGATGGACTCTGCTCAGGGCTAAGTCTAAAGTAGTTAGCAAGAGGACAGCTGACTGCTTTAGCCTTATCCATGTTGAACCTCTGAAGCACTTTCTCAATGTACTTCTCCTGAGACAACCATATCTTCTTGGCTTGCCGATCTCGAATAATTCTCATCCCGAGAATTTGATTTGCTGGCCCCAAGTCTTTCATGGCGAAAAACTTGCTTAGCTATGCTTTCAAGCTGTTGATTCTGGAAACATTCTGGCCAACAATCAGCATATCATCCACATAGAGCAATAGGATGACGAAGTCATCGTCAGAAAATTTCTGGACGAATACACAGTGGTCTGAAGTAGTCTTCTTGTAGCTCTGTTGCCCCATCACCGACTCAAACTTCTTGTACCACTGTCTTGGGGCTTGTTTTAAGTCGTAGAGGCTCTTCCTCAATCTACAAACGTAATCCGCTTTTCCTTTCTACTGGAAACCCTCTGGCTGCTCTATGTATATCTCTTCTTCCAAATCACCATATAGGAAGGTTATTTTGACATCCATCTGTTCAACCTCCAGATTGAGACTTGCAGCTAATCCCACCACTGTGCGGATTGAGGTCATTTTCACCACTGGTAAGAAGATTTCAACAAAGTCTATCCCTTTCCTTTGACTGAAACCTTTGACAACCAATCTTGCTTTGAATCTTGGAAGTGGACTGTGCTCCTCATGCTTGATCCTGAACACCCACTTGTTCTTCAAAGCTCTCTTACCTTTAGGCAGCTTCACCAGCTTAAAAGTCTTGTTCTCATGCAAGAATTTCATCTCTTCTTACATGGCTTTAACCCACTTCTCCTTATGCTCATCATTCACAGCTTCATCATAGCTTTCTGGTTCTCCCCCGTCAGTGAGCAATAAATAATCACTTGGAGAATATCTGGTAGAGCGTTGCACAACTCTATCAGACCTTGTTCGATAAGGAGAGCTACTTGAAGGCTGAGGATGATCATCCTTGACTGTATCATTATTGCCATCATCCTCGTTACTATCAGCTTCTGCTGACTCATCTTCAACAGGAACATCTGGAATTTCAGGATGAATATCCTAAACATCATCTCCAACTTGTCTGGGTGTCTCAATTGGAGGTAGCTGAAACTCCTCTTGATCATCACTAGGGAGTTCTATCTGTGGTGTTACATGAACAGTAGCACCACTATCAACTACTCAACTTGTCTCCTGGATAGTAAGATTGATGATATCATCATCACAAACTACACTGAACTCTCCGAGAGAATTCGCTTCATCATCACTGCTTTCTTCTTTCTTCACATCTTTGTCTTTCTTCTTCTTCTGGTCCTTTTTGAACTGTCGGTAGAATTTCTTGATGTGGCCCTTCTTCTTGCAGTAATGGCACTCAACATTGGCAAATTTATTGGACTTTCCTCTGCTCTTGTTTCTGCTACTTTGACCTTTGTTCTGGCTTCTCCCCCTCGTCACTGTGGCCAAGACCTCTAACTGTGAAGAAGACGAGCATTGTGTTCTTCGTCTCATCTCTTCATTCAGAATTCCACTTTTGACGGTTGCCATACTCACGACACCGTTAGGTGCAGAGTTTGTGATTGAAACCTTCAAGGTTTCCCATAAATCTGGGAGTGTCGCCAAGACCATAAGAGCAAGCACCTCATCGTCGAATTTTATGCCCATACTAGCCAACTGATCCACGATCCCTTGCATCTCATTAAGGTGATCTGCAACCATTTTGCCTTCTTGGTATTTTACTTGCATCAGCTTCGTCAAGTAAAATAACTTGTTGTTCCCTGTCTTTGAGGAATATAATTCTTCGAGCTTCTCCCACAACGTTCTAGCATGCTCAATGCCAGAAATGTGGTTGTAAACATTATTCTCAAAAAATTGCCGTATATAGCCGCAGACTTGGATGTGTTCAAACTCCCACTCCTCGTCTGACTTATCTTCAGGCTTTACCGTACTGAACACCGGTAAATGCATCTTCGTCACGAATAGGAGATCCTTCATCTTGTTTCTCCATAAGTGGTAATTTGTGCCATCAAGGGTGATCATCTTGTTTATCCTCCCCTCCATCTGGATCAAAGACTGACTAGCTCATCGATCTAGGAAACTCCTTGCGGTGAATAGTACCCGTACAAGTAGTGAATTGAACTGATTCGATAATTCCCAGGAAAGATGGCCTAGCCGATCTCCTAAGATAGAATTATCATTCCAAGATAAATCCCCAGGAAAGACTGGAGGAACAAAGGTTCACTTAAAACCCAGTGTCCTAGACAGGATTCACTTGCACAGTGTATTAATTCACAACCTTGCACTTGACAAAGCACAAACCTTCTGCTCCGCTACCAGTTGTTGGGCCCGGTGGCACTATCTTGCGGAAATAATATCACCTCACAAGGAAATAAACAAGTGGAGGACAAAAAGATAAATGACACACAATATTTAACGTGGTTCACCCAAATACCGGGCTACGTCCACATTCTCGATCCCACCGGAAAAACTTCCACTATAAAATAGTAGGCTTACAAGAGAGACTTCCCTAAATTTTAGGGGTATAATCAACCTAGAGTTCTACCCAAAATAGTGTCTCACAAGGTGTTTCCCAAGTGTTTGTCAAAAATACCCCTAAGGTATTTTTCCTCATTATTTTGTCACTCTCTAATTTAAGAGGGGAATTTTTCTTCTCAATTTTTCTTCCCTCTCACACATTCTGTCTTTCACTCTCTTATTCACACTAGTTGTGAATTCTTGGGATGATTTGAAGAGAAGAATTGGTGCCTATTTATAGGCATGTTGACAGGGACTGATCTGCAACAAAACTAGCTTGTAGGGACTGAACTGAAAAAATTTAGTGCTCCACTAGCTTCGGGCTCCATTAGCTTAGTGGTGGTGGTTTTCATTAATGCAAGTGGTGATCCCCCACAATTAGTGGAGGAACCACACACTAATACGATTGGGCTTAGCGTTTTTGACCTATGCATCATATTACTCTTTGTGGCATGATGTTGCTAAACATTGGCCGATTGTGCAAAATGGCATTGAATAGTATGTGAGGGATGGCACAAGAATCAAGTATTGGATAGATCCTTGGGTCGGTAAGGTTGGTCGGCTTATAGGGCCGGTTTGCTACTAATGTTGTTTCTGATGCAGAGATTAAAGGTATAGTGGTTGATTTTGTCACATCAAGTGGGGCTTGGAATTAGGTTTTATTTTAGTCTTGTTTACCCGTTAGGGTATGTTTACAAAATTGTTGGTATTCAACCTCCACACTTTAATGCAGGTCCAGATGAAGTCACTTGGAAATATACTACTATTGGTCAATTCAAGTTCAGCAAACTTTTCAATTCCAGATGACTTGAGTTAGGATAGAAGTAGTTTTTGGCAGATGATATGGAAGTGGGGAGGGCCACATCGGATTCAGTTTTTTTCTTTGTTTGGCATCTCATGACTTCTTTTTGACTATTGCCCACCGGTATAGGCGACATATTTCACCTAATGCGAGTTGTACATGTACTAAGTGCCATCACTGGGAGGAATCCATTATTCATGTGCTTAGAGATTGTCCGATGACTAAGGATTTCTGATCTTCTATGCATTATGCTTTACCTCCAAATTATTATGTTGTTTCGTGTCCTCGTTTGTGAATGTAGATCAATTTTTCTTTCACTTCCTATGTACTTAAAGATATTCTGTTGTACCTCTGGTTCGAAGTATCTTGTTGGTTGTTTTAGCAATAGTGTAATGGTGTTATTTTTTGCAAGATGGGGAGCTCCCTTTAATCGAAGGTTTCCAATCCTAAAATTTTGCAACGAAAATTTGGATGCTGGAACCATAGTTATTCTTGAAGTTTTTACGTCTTGGGCATCTGGTCATGAATCGGTGGCGTGGACATGTTCGAGGCAAGGCTGGGTGAAGCTGCCAACGAGGTTGGCTTAGTTGGTTGAGGTTCAGTCAGCACTCCCATTAGGTTGAGAGTTTGAACCCCATCGACAGTCCCTCTTGGTGGATAATTTGTAAACACCGCTGTAAGCGCTCGTTGAGCTCGGTGGTTTACCTTAGCCCCGGACTGGGGGAATCTCCCCTCAACCTATACTTTAATCAACTAAAAAAAGGCTGGGTGAAGCTGAATTATGATGGTGTCGTGACTAGCAATGGCGGGCTTGGGTTCCTAGTGGTGTTATTAGAGGTAGTGATGATGAATAGTTACGTAGATTTGCTTTTCATATTGGCTTATGCAAAATCTGCATTTCTTTTGCATACGGAGTCCATTACTATGACTAGACGACGCACGGATGTCTCTGTCTTTACTCTTGTTAGTTGAGCTTGTTATTTCCTTTGTATTAAAAAAATTTGCTAGAGAATAATGCTTTAGTATTATGAGTATCAACAGGTTAATTACTACAGTATTTCAAATAACTCATTCACAAAATTGTTAGTTTTTCATAAATATATAACTTAGCAAGGGCAAGTTTTTTAAGTAGTTAAAACTCTAGGAAGTAATTGGTATGAATCACTAAGGAAGAGGGGAAAAAAAAAACCCATCTCTTCCTTTCCACCTACCGAAGACAAAACTTCAGAGAATCATGAGATAGGCTATTTTTTATGAATAATATTAATTATGATTGATTAAGTTATTGTTTTAGAATGGATAATTATGTAGGTGAAGGTTGATAGAAAATGAGGATTGTCATTGTAATTAGTAAGTTAGATAGTTAAAATGGGATAAATTAATAAGTTAGGAAAAGAGATAATTAGACAATAGTATCAGTTATTTTAATTAATTTCGGTATTTCGAGAGATACGACTATTAAAGATCATAATAATTTTTTTTTAGGAAATAAAAGGTCACGATCTTTCTTTTGAGCTAGTCGTACAAAGAAAAGTCAGAACAGTTTCCTATCTCTTACTTCATTATTTTGAGCTAGATTTTTCTTCTTTTTTTTTTTTGTGGGGATTGGGTTTCAGCTCTTTCCTATCTCTTTCTTTCTTTCTTTCAGCCCTCTTGAATGCTACGAATTGACAATTATTGGGCCCTTAACTGGGCCTCCGTGCAAACCGCGTCCCTTTGCGTGTGATTTTAATTTATCTTTAAATTTTTTTCTTAACGCGTCTACTCTTACGTTTACACACATGGAATTTTCCCGCACTCCCATGATTCCCTCCCAAAAACATCGAAGATATCTCCCGTCCCATGTGTGTATATATATACGTATACACACAGTGGAGAAAGATATATAGGAAGAATAATATTATTACACACAAACACAGTCCTCAAAAAGATCTACACCAAATTAAAGTCTTTCTTTGTGTTCTTGTGTTTTTTTTTGGTTGGCTCTCACTAGCTAAGCTATGGCTGCACAACTTCCGGCGAACCCGATCCCGGCGATGGCGAGCAACACTCCACTGGAGAGGCCAGTGGTGGTGGTCGGGCAGCAGTTCCTGGCCCAGTACCCGGTTGACCTCGCCGTTAAATCCAAGGTCTTTAGCCTCGGAGAAAACGACTTCAAGGTCACCGACATTAATGGCACCCTCATTTTCCAGGTCAAGAGTAAGATGTTGAGCCTTCATGATCGTCGTTTCCTCAAAGATGCTGCTGGTAACACCCTAGTCTCCCTCCGTCAGAAGGTGATCCATCATCCCTTTATCTAACCTTTTTCTGTTAATTCTTTTTTTTTTTTGTTTCTTTTATGCTAGCTGTTAATTAGATCTGCAACTTAATGGACATTCAAATATTGATGGCTATGTTTAGTACAAAAAAAAATATTGATGGCTCTTCCTTTTTCAGATGTAAAGAGAATTGGAAAGAAGTAAATACTATAGTTCTTGCTAAATATGACAATTAGTTACTTTTAATACCTCTTTAACCCTTTTCCAGCAGTATGTACTTTTAGTGTCTTTTCAAAAAAAAAACACACAAAACGGAGGGAATAGTGAGTTTTAGTATGTTTTCTTTGCCTATTCCAAATCATTTTTTTGTACACTCTTATTTGGTTATCAGGTCTTCACTCATTTCTATTGTTGATGAATTGGCTAAACATGTGATCATTGTTTTCTATTAGATAATGACTATGCATAGGAGGTGGGAAGTTTTCAGGGGAGAGAGTACAGAATTGCTTTTCACAGTCAAGAAGTCATCACTCCTCCAATTCAAGACTGAATTAGATGTGTTCTTGGCTGCTAACACGGCACAGCAAGTCCCTGATTTCAGGATCAAAGGTAGCTGGATGGAGCGATCTTGCACTATATATCTTGGAAACTCCAATACCATCATTGCCCAAGTAAGATGTTTTGAACACAGTCTACCGTGCTAGACTATTTAAGCTTCATCCAAACATGTTAGCTTCATATATATACTATATATACTAACTTGGGTTTACAAATTTGCAACTGCAGATGCACAGGAAGCACAGTCTTTCAACTTTTGTTTTGGATGCAGACAGTTTTGCAGTGACAGTGTACCCTAATGTTGATTATGCCTTCGTTGTTGCTCTCGTTGTGCTTCTTGATGAGATCAATGCTGACCGCTCAGGGGCTGATTAGTGATGCTTTCAGAATAATGTTATGTATGTGTTGGTTTGCTCCTAAAATAAGAAAGGAAACAATTGCATTGGTATTGCTTCTCTTTTTTTTTTTTTTACCTATTTTCACATATTTTGTACATGGTTAAGCGTGCTGGATGGATTGATGATTTTATTTGATAAAGTTTTTTCATGTCCGGAAACTGCTTAAAAGCAAGTGATGTTACTAATGTTTTTACTTCATGGGATGGGATTTCGTGAGAATGTGATAATTACTCGTGTAATTGCCAATGGTCAAGATATTACCTGATCATCCAGTTAAGTTGAAACAATAGGCATTCTTTACGGTGAAATTCTAAGAGTATATCTGCGCGCTATTATTCTTGTCTTCCCCGTTTAAGGAACATAAAATTATACATAGAACAAATATGGTTGTGGTCTCCCATGTCACTCAAAAGTTGTGTACTCTTTTGAGGTTGATATTAGATGCTTTCCTCAAAGATAGGATTAGATTCGTTTTAAAAAGAAAAAGAAAAGATTAGATGGCATCTAAGAAAAAAAAAAAAGATAAGATAAGATGGCATATGTCTTGGTCCTCCATATGAACATTAATATTGCTACAAGGAATCAACCTTCCCTTATTATTTTTGACGATGCCTTAACATTAGTCTGCTTCATCAAAGAACAAAAAAAATTAGTCTGCCACCTAGGTTTTACTTTTGAAGCAACGATCCTAAAAAAAGAAACTGCCCTTAGTTAGTAACAGCAAGCTTTTATCTTTTGAATCAATGATCCAGAAGTGTTATGCCCCTGGAATTTCATTCGCATAATTCAGATGATGGACTGGGTTGTATGGCCTCTTGTCCATCCATAATAAAATTTTCCTATATATACGCACAAACACACATTGAAGAAAGATGGGTTAATTACGTTTGGACCCCCTGAATTCACGTTTATTTTTCGAGAACCACTCGAACTTTTTTTTTCATCAAATCACCACCTGAACTCTCAATTTCGTTCCAATTAGTGCTTCCGTCCATTGGCACAAGGTTGCCGTCAACGTTTGAAAATTTTGAAAAAAAAAAAAACACGTGGACGAATTGGAGGCATTACCTCCACTCCCCATCCTTCCCTCCCTTTTCCCCCACAGCTTCCCTCCACTTCTTCCCTCCATTTCTTCCATCTTGCATTTCCCTCCATTTCTCCCCCACTGTTTCCCGCCATCAAGCCTAACAATTTTGCCTACACCATAAAAGCTTCCCCTTGCAGATAACTTGCTAGCCAGAACCGACCCTCACTCCTAACAATTTCTCCTTCACCCCAAAGCACATTACCCATTCATTACCCACACACACAAAGCAACAGAAACATCAACCATGTCCTCAAGTTCTACCAATAGTTCACGCAGCTATGGGAGGAAGGAAGAGCCCGATTTTCACAGATTTAACAACATCACATGCAAATGCAAGAGAAGAGCTGAGGTGAAGATTTCAGAGTCCCTGGGAAATCCGAAAAAACTGTACTACTCCTGTCCACAATGCGGGTTCGTAGGTTGGTGCAAGGCATTAGGTGGTGATTGTGTGAAGATTGAAGGCAACATAAAGGAGAAGGGATGCAAAGATAGTGATGAAGTGCAGAAAGTGTGTGCTAATGGGACCGAGGCATGCATGGAAAGGTTTCATGCTCTGTTTGTTGCAATGGCAGAACTGAAGACACAGGCCAAGATAGGAATGATGGTGTTGATTCTCATGTTTGGAATGAATGTAATCCTTTGTGTTCTAGTAATGGTAATTATGAGTAGGTTGTAAAAGTGACAAAGGCAGTGTAATATGCTCTAATTATCCTTTGTGATGCAGTAGTGGTGATTCTGGAATGAAATGCATGCTTAATTTCTAAGATTGATTGTGCTGTAAAGTTATTGAACCACTGGGAAGTGACATTGCGCAAGATGTAAAGCAATCAAATTAACCAAACATCAAACATAGACCATAAACCCAGAAATATAAAATGGCTTCCATCAGTAATGCCATACATACCACACATAATATAAATTCATAAAGAGTACCAAAAACAGGAAAGGGCAGGTGAGTATGTATCTCAACAAATACATGATCTTTAAGATAATTAGCCATTGGAGTTTGATTCTCATCAATCAAAATGGCAGACAAAAAATATCATGCCAAGCCCTACCTAAGTGCTATATAAAAGATGACACACATGCCATTGATGGGTTAAGGTTACCATAGCTGTGAGGCAGGGAAGTTCTTGTGTAGAGTCCAGGGCTTCGTAGATGGTTGCTGCATTGACCTCCCAGTTGGCAGCTACATAGCACAATCAAATTGGATGAGTATTCTTAATGCTACTACTACAGAGTTATAAGGAAGGGAAACAGATTCTTAACTGGTTGACTTGAAGAACTAGTACTAGTAGGAGCTGATGCTTGAATTGAGCTGCTTTCTGGTTGACTTGAAGAGCCCCTGTTCGAATTCCTAGGTGCTGTTGTTATCTAGGATAAGAGAAGAAAAAGAAATTAATTTGTGTATGCACAAAATTAATAAATTTCATCAATAATCATTTCATAATGGATATATGGAAAGGATTATAAAGCAAGCAGTCCTTTTCTTGACTGATCAATTATAAATGGATATATGGTTATCTTTCATAACACTTAACTGGAACTTGTGCAGTCATCCCACTTCGGTCATTGGCAGTGGGTGGACATTGTTGATTGTCAGAAGATGTGCCCTCACCTCCGTCACCTCTCTTCCTCTTACCAGGTCGCTCTTTGCGTGGTTTTGCATCTGGATGTCTTGGATGTTTGCAGGTCACAATGTTATGGCCATATTGCAAGCAATTCTGACATTTAATTTTGGTACCCCGCCTAGTGCTTGTATATGGATGAGAAGCTCTTTCTTCTCCATCTTCTCTTTTTCTTGCCATGGGTCTCTTTCCACGCTTCTTGTCCTCCATCACTTGAGGAGGTAGACAAGGGTCACCAGCAGCTTTTGGCCAATCCTCTTTTCCAGGAACAGAATCAATACCTTGTGCATAGCAAAGCTCAAAGTTGGCCATTGTGTAGCAGCTATGGACAAAATCTTCAGGATCTAGGCTGGCATACATAATTGCTGCACAGGCATGCAGACAAGGGATTCCTGTATAATCCCACTTCTTGCAGGTACAAGTCCACTCCCGGATGTCACATACAGTCTTGGCTCCATAACTATGTGTCACTTCAAATTGTTGTCCATGCCCACCTGGGATGACAATGCAGGCAGTAGAATCTTTCTTTGCTTTCTCCAGCTTGTTCATAATCCTTGGACAAAGCTTCTGTTTGTGCTCTGTGATTAGCTTCTTCTTCTTCACAAATCTCAGCATTAATAGCCTGCGAATGCTCTCCATCAGAGTTATGATTGGTTTGTCCCTTGCCTCCAGAATTAATGCATTGAAGCTCTCGGCCAGGTTGTTGAGAAGCAATTCACACTTTATCCTGGAGCTCATCATATGCCTTGCCCAGAGTCGCAGATCAATTCGCATCAACCAAGAATGAGCTTCCTTCCCTCCACCATCAAGCTCCTTCAGTTTATCCATCCAGAAATTGAAATTATTCTCTGTGTAGGCTCTGGCGGCATTCCATAAATAGTCCTTGAAGGTCTTGGATGGCCACAACTTTCTGAAATTACACCACAGGTGCCTAAGACAGAATCTATGCTCCACAAAGCTCAGCTCATTGTCAAATAAGCTTGTCAAACCCTATAACAATAGAGAAGAAGAATGAAATTAGCATTGTATGAAGACTCTTAGTACAGACATGCACAAGTATTAAGAATTGAACAAGTTGAGTTGTTTTCTAAGATTACCTTCTGCCTGTCTGAAATAAACACCCATCTATTTTCTTGAGGTGAACCAATATCTTCAAATAGCAGGTCCAGAAACCACGCCCATGAATCCTTGCATTCTGACTCAACCACAGCCCATGCAATCGGATAAATGTTGTCATTGGCATCCTTCCCAACAGCAGCTAGTAGTTGTTGCCCCTTGTATGCACCTTTCAAATGGCAACCATCAATGCCTATAAAAGGCCTGCATCCTGCCTTGAAGCCCATCTTGCATGCCCTTAAGCATACATACAGCCTCTGGAACACTCCATTTTCTGAATCCATCTTCACACTGCTCCCTGGATTGTACTTCAACAGGGCAGCACAGTAGTTGCGTAGGTTGGCATATTGCTCCAGCTCATTACCTTCAATCTGCTTCAGGGCAAGTACCTTTGCTCTGTAACATTTTCCTGATTTGACAATAAGTTGGTGCTCTCTTCTAAGTCGGCCTTCAAGAACTGTTGGATCAATGCTGGGGTTGTCTCTGACATCTTCAATATACTTAGCAGCAATCCATTTGGCAGTTGCTTTTCTGTGCTCAAATGATCTGCCACAAGAGTGTGGCCCCCTATACCTCTTCACCATCCAGCAGTCCTTCTCAGGCCCAAGAGAGCTATGAATCCTCCATGGGCAGTTCTTGTGGCATTTTGCAGTAATTCGATCTTTGTCATTCTGAATAAATTTGAAGTCACGTCCACATTGTAGTGAGTATTCCTTCAAGGCTTCCCTAAACACCTTGAAGTTCTTGAACTTCATTCCTACCTCAAATTCAATAGCTTCATTCATGTCAGTAACTTCATCAAATTCTGCAAACTTGTCTCCGGCTTCATCATCTGAGGCAAGTGGACTTCCTAATCTGTCACTATCATATTCAACCTCTTCTAGTTCCAGGTTCATGCAATGTGTAGCACCCTGAGATGAGCTTCCTCCCACAGTTGTATGCCTACGCTTCTTCTTGAATCCAATTGCTTCATGCACATGAATTGGCTGGAAGACATCTTCATATAGATCATCAAAATCTATATCATCCTCATCTGTTTCTTCAAAGTCAGACCCCTCAGAAGGCATATAATCCTCATCCTCATCATCCTCATCAAACACAGCTTCCTCTCCATCATTATTTGCTCCTTCATCATCATTTTCTTCTTCACCATCAGCCAATGCCTCATTATCAACTTCATCCTCAATCAACTCTACATCATTCCACTCATGCTTCACAAAAACATGAATAGAATCTATCCCTCTCTGCTCCATGTCATCCACCACTTCAAGCAGATGCCTTTCATCCCTTATAGGCTTCAACTCTTGCATCATTTCCTCTTCAAGCTTGTAAAACCACTCAAATGGTGTGAAATACTTGTATTTATTCATCAGGCGCTCCCAATCAACTAGAGAGACATAGTCAGCCCCAACCTCACCCTGGATGGATAACCCACCAACATACTCTTTCTCCACAGTGTTATGATGCCATACCCCACCAAAATGCAATGTCCACAGTACTATCATCCTAACATAACACAAACATGACAACAATGTTAACAACAGAGTAATACAAACACCAACATCAGCACAGACCAACAAAATAACCTTACATAAGTATAGGCATAATTGTAACAACCTTAACCAACAACAAACTCACAGAAGCATCATCAACAAACCACACAAGCATACAGGAACAATTCTAACAACCTTAAACCTTAAACACCAATAGAATGAACACAAGTATCATCAAGTAACCAACACAAAAGAACAGTCGCAATTCTGCCAACTCCAATCACCAACAAAATGCACATAAAACCAACCATCATCAACCAACCACACACAAGTACACTATTGTAAACCCTAACACGGTATGAGGTATTATCTCATGGAAGATATGGACATATAATTCAAAGATACCATCATATTTCAATCATAACATCGGCCAAGGTTCATGCAGTACAATAAAGAAGACTTATACACAGGTGGAATGCTTACCTCTATTGCTTCTGTGACTCAAATCGCTCAGTGATGCAATCACCCCCACAACCTTTAAAGTCTCCTCGGTTTTTGCTCACAATCTGTTTAAGAAGAAGAAAAGGGATTAACTCCAATTTTTTTTCAAAATTCAGCATCCACAAACTTAACACTTCCTTTAACAACCAATATCGTGTTATGCATGCAACCCTATACCATACACACACTAAACGCCCTTTGTAAGTCAAAAAACCCTAAAAGAAATCACTGTTCTTAACTAAACGAACGCAACAACTGAGGAGCAGAATGGAGAAAAGCCAAACCCCTGACCTTGGTGTTTGACTTCAAGGAGTCTCCCTTTGGCTACCAGGTCCGTCGATCGTGTCTTGCTTTCCCTACGAGACTTTGAACTAACCTCGCCCGGCCAGACGAGACGTCCAGCCACGCGATCGTCTCCTCCTACCCTTCAACCCGTTCTGTGTGTTTGTTTTAATGGAGGTTACTCAGAGCTTCCATGGTGAACCATAGCGAAGCGAAGAAGAAGAAGAAGATGAAAGGATGTGTGGTTGCTTTCTATTTCAAACTGTGAGAGAGCCGGTGGAGTAATGGGTAAGTTAGGTTGGTTGCACAGTTCACGAAATTCAAATGGGCGACGACGATTAAGACACGTGTCTCGAATCCGTGACTTCCGTTTCGGTAACTGACGGCAACCTTGTGCCAATGGACGGAAGCACTAATTGGAACGAAATTGAGAGTTCAGGTGGTGATTTGATGAAAAAAAAAGTTCGAGTGGTTCTCGAAAAATAAACGTGAATTCAGGGGGTCCAAACGTAATTAACCCGAAGAAAGATATATAGGAACAATAATATTATTATACACAACCCAGTCCTCAAAAAGATTTACGCCAAATTAAAGAATTTATTAGTGTTCTTGTGTTTTTTTTTTTGGTAATTGGCTCTCACTAGCAATGGCTGCACAACTTCCGGCGAACCCGATCCCGGCGATTGCGAGTAACACTCCACTGGAGAGGCCAGTGGTGGTGATCGGGCAGCAGTTCTTGGCCCAGTATCCGGTTGACCTCGCCGTTAAATCCAAGGTCTTGAGCCTCGGAGAAAACGACTTCAAGGTCACCGACATTAATGGCACCCTCATTTTCCAGGTTAAGAGTAAGCTCCTCAGCCTTCATGATCGTCGTTTCCTCCAAGACGCTGCTGGTAACACACTAGTCTCCCTCCGTCAGAAGGTGATCCATCATCCTTTTATTTAACCTTTTTCTGTTATTTCTTTTTTTTTTTTTCCTTTTATGCTGTTAGTTAGATCTGCAACTTACTGGACATTCAAATAATATTAATGGCTCTTCCTTTTTTAGGAATAAAGAGAAACGGGAAGAAGTAAATACTATAGTTCTTGCTAAATATGGCAATTTTAAATACCTCTTTAACCTTTTTTTAGTATGTACTTTTAGTATCTTTTCAAATAAAACACACAAATTGGATAGTGAGTTTTAGTATGTGTTCTTTGCCTATCCTAAATTATTGTTTTGCAGACTCTTATTTGGTAATCGGGTCTTCACTCATTTCTAGTGTTGATGAAATGGCTAAACATGCGATCATTGTTTTCTATTAGATGATGACTATGCATAGGAGGTGGGAGGTTTTCAGGGAAGAGAGTACAGAATTGCTTTTCACGGCCAAGAAGTCATCATTCCTCCAATTCAAGACTGAATTAGATGTGTTCCTGGCTGCTAACACGGCACAGGAAGTCCCAGATTTCAAGGTCAAAGGTAGCTGGAAGGAGAGATCTTGCATTATATATCTTGGAAACTCCAATACCATCATTGCCCAAGTAAGATGTTTTGCTAGAGCCAGTACGTCCTTAGTAAGCAACTCATTTTTTTTTATGCTAAACGATGATCTTATTAATTAATCAAAAATGGTAAAATGTACAAAGTCTGGCCGCCACGGCACAGCTGATAAATTACATTCAACCTCTTAACTAATGATTAGCACTGAATCAAAAGATGAGAGGAGATCGCCTCATGCAAAAACCAGAGTGTTAAAGTTTCTCTTGGGGCATCTCCGCTCTAGATAGGATTAAGAGACCATTACGATTTCAAATCAACTTACCATATTTTCTATTACCACGTAATTCTGTACTTGTAGGACAAGTCAATTGTATTCTATATAAACTCTGTAACTCACGGCATAATATATACAGCAAGAATTATTCTCATTCATTACCTTCTTTATGGTAGCGGAGCATTAGGGTTTGCTTCTCCAATTTTCTTTTGCAAAACCTGCCTCTTTTCTTTTCTTCATGTCTACCGACTCTCTCACACCACCTACCACCACCAACACCACTGTTGGCTCCTCTACTTCTTCCCCCATCGGCTCTATATCTTCCCCTACTTTTTCTCCCACAGCTAATGTTTCTGATATCCACCGTATTGTTAAAATCCAACTTGATCTCACAAATTATCCTCTATAGAAAAGTATCTTTCTGAGTGTTGGGTGTTTAAGTATGAGTAATTGTCCCACATCGGATAGAAAGAGACCAAGTGAGTAAAATATAAGTGGAATGGACCCATGTATCCAATGCCTTAAGGTTTTGGGTTACTTTGTGGTTTCCAAGCCCACGAGTATGGATCTCACTTGGGCCTCGCTTGTTTCCTCCCCGATTTGCGGGCTACTCTCGGCGCTTTACTTGCTAACAAGTGGTAAGGGAGCCGAAGGTTCGGCTGTGATCGATATTGATACGCGAAATGGTTTGCCCTGTCGTTGCTGCCCCCACGTGGATTTAGGCCCAGGCGTGGAGTTGTAAGGCGTGACTCTTGAAAACCTAAAAGATTGGCAGGCTCGTGCTCCTTTGAACGCGGGCTTGGTGTTGTAGAGAGGGCTCTTGAGGATGTCGTAGAAGATGCTTCCGTTGTAGGGGGAGTATGCCTAAGCCCGATGTGGAAGAAACTCACACTTAAGGGAGAGATTGTTGGGTGTTCAAGTAATGAGTAATTGTCCCACATCCGATAGAAAGAGACCAAGTGAGTAAAATATAAGTGGAATGGACCCATGTACCCAATGCCTTAAGGTTTTGGGTTACTTTGTGGTGTCCAAGCCCACAAGTATGGATCTCACTTGGGCCTCGCTTGTTTTCTCCCTGATTTGCAGGCTACTCTCAGCGCTTTACTCGCTAACACTGAGTGCACTTCGGGCACATCAACTTGATGGGCACAAAACTGGTGAAGACCCTTGCCCTGCTGCTACTGATCTCTCTGGTCTACCAAATCCAAAGTATACTCAATGGTTTCAAGCTGATAATATTGTTCTCACATGGCTTTATTCCACTATTTCTACCGAAGTTTTAACTCATGTGTACGACTCTGATGGTAATTCTACTGCAAAAGTTATTTGGGATTCCATTCATAGCCTGTATGTTGATGATGCTTCAGCTAATCAAAATCAACTTAAGCTCCGATTTCAAAATTTAACAAAGCACACACAGACGATGCATGCTTTTCTTACAGAGGCCAAAACCTTGCGGGATTCTCTCCGTGCTATTGGTGCTGATCCTTCTGAACCGATGCTTGTCCTTCAAGTCCTTAATGGCCTTCCTGTAGAATATGACAGTATTGTTAATCCCCTTCTTGCACAAACTCCATTACCATCTTTCACTCATGTGCGCTCCTTGTTGTTGGGATTTGATTCTCATGTGCAACAACGGACCACTTCTGTGCCATTGTCTAGTTCTCCTGCCACGGCCTTGGTTACTGCTCCTGTCACTACTTCTGCTGCATCCTCTTCCACTATTTTGGCAGCCTCTGATTTTGCCTTAGTAGCTACTTCGTCAGGGATCGCAACAACTCTACTCGATCCCATTATCGTGGCCGTGGACGTGGTCAAGGTAGGCGTGGTGGTTCTAATTTCTATTTCCGTGGTGGTTATATGCCTCGTTCTGATTTCTCTTCTCGGTCTTATAATGCATCATATAATTCTTCTGGTATTTTGGGATCGGCACCCTCTCCTCCTACTTTGCTTTGCCAATATTGTGGAGCTCTTGGTCATGTGGCTCGTTCTTGCCCTAGTATTATGCAACAATCTCTCTCTGCTCTCCAAATTCGGGATAACGTGTGGTACCCTGATACAGGTGCTTCCGTCCACATGACACATAATCCTGGTATGCTACTTACTTCTACCCCTTATCATGGTCCTGACAAAATTAGTGTTGGGGATGGCACTCTCCTTTCCATTGCAGTAGTTGGTACCTCACAACTTGTTACTCCTACTCGAGTCTTTCATTTACGTAAAGTTTTTTATGTTCCTAGTCTTAGTAAAAATCTATTGTCTATCCGTCAATTATGTCATGAAAACCATTGTCTTGTTGAGTTCACTAATAATAGTTTTTCCTTGAAGGATCCGACGACACAGACAACACTTTTTCACTCCATTATTGATGGTCCGCTCTATCCTATTCCTGCTAGTGCTGCCTTTGTTGGGTCTTCCGTCCAGTCTGCCTTCACAATGTCTTTGTCCTCTACACAACCTTGGCATCAACGTCTTGCACATGCCAACAATAAAGTTCTTTCATTTTTATTTCGCAACAATTTTATTCACAGCAATTATTGGACTCATGATTTAGACTTTTGCAATGCTTGTGAACTTGGTGAAAATCATAAACTTTCATTTTCTCTTTCGCAATCTCAGTCTATAGAACCATTTGGATTAATTTATAGTGATGTTTGGCAATCTCCTGTGCCGTCACATACTGGTTATCGCTATTATGTCTTGTTTCTTGATGATTATTCCAAAATTTCATGGATTTTTCCTATGAAAGACAAGCATGAAGTTTTTCAGCATTTTCTTATCCTTGTTGCATTGGCACACAATCAATTTAACACCACTATCATGATTTTTCAATCTGATGGGGGTGGTGAATTTATTAATAATGCATTTAAAAATTATTTTTTACAATCTGGGATAATTCGTCGGGTTTCATGTCCTCACACCCTACAACAAAATGGTTCTGCAGAGCGCAAGCATCGCCACTTAATTGATGTCACACGTTCTTTACTCTTTCATGTTGGTCTTTCGCCTAAATACTGGGTTGAAGCATTATTTTTTGTAGTTTACATCATTAATCGACTTCCAGTTGTGCATTTAAACTTTTCTATTCCTTATACCTTATTGCATGGCACCACTCCCTCTTATAACTCTCTTCGTGTCTTTGATTATCTTTGTTTTCCTAACCTCTCGTCTACAGCTCCTCACAAATTGTCTCCATGTACTACACCTTGCATTTTCTTAGGCTTTCAAATGGATACAAGGGCTTCTGGTGTCTAGATTATTCCACCGGTCGTGTCATTCTTTCTCGTCATGTCACTTTTTATGAGCACATTTTTCCAGCAAAACAAGAGTCTTCCACTGCGTCATCTTCTGCTTCTATGCCTACTTTTGCCTTAGGTGACTTTGTCAATCCTGCCATTATTATTCCAAATTTTTTGCCATCCCCACCACAGGTACCTACGCCTTTATCTATCAACACCCAATCCCTCTCCATCCCCACTCCTACTTCACCTCCATTGATATCTTCTCCTTCACCCTCCCCACTACCTCCTCCAGCTCCCACAGGCATGATTACTAGAGCTATGTTAGGAACCACTAAACCAGTTGATAGACTCAACCTCACTGCCTCTCTCACAACCCCCACCCACACACCTCCCCATATATCTCCTACTGTCGAACCCCAAACATATACCTAAGCTTCACGTTTCCCAAGTTGGAGGGCCGCCATGAGTGATGAGCACAATGCTTTGTTGCAAAATCACACATGGGAGCTTGTTCCTCTGCCATCACAACAAAATGTCGTCGGTTGTAAATGGATATATCGCATCAAGTATAATGCGGATGGTTCTATTGCACGCTACAAGGCACGCCTTGTAGCACAGGGGTTCAAACAAAAATGTGGCATTGACTATACTAAAACATTCAGTCCAGTTGTCAAGCCTACTACAGTTCGTACTGTTCTTAGCTTGGCTACCTCGTTCTCTTGGCCTATCCGTAAACTTGATGTTAAAAATGCCTTCCTGCATGGTTCCATTTCTGAGAAAGTCTACATGAAACAACCTACTGGTTTTCAACATCCTGAATATCCTCATCATGTATGTCGACTTCTTCGTGCTCTCTATGGTCTTAAACAAGCTCCTCGGGCTTGGTACAAGCGGTTTGCTGAATTTCTACTTCGTATTAGTTTTCATTCTAGCAAGGCTGACTCTTCTATGTTTGTGTTTCGTACTGGTTGTACTCATCTCATTCTCTTGCTATATGTAGATGATATTTTGATCACAGGAAATTGTAATGATGCTGTTCAGCACCTCAATTGTCAGTTACAATCCGAATTTGCTATGACAGATTTAGGCCCTTTAAGTTATTTCTTGGGCATTGAGGCCAGTTCCACTCCTCGCGGTCTACATCTTTCTCAATGCAAGTACACATCTGATTTGCTTCTCCGGGCTGGAATGACTTCATGTAAACCAGTGAAAACACCTATTTCCCTTAAGACCAAACTTACTCTTACTGATGGGACTCCTCTCTCTGATCCAACATTGTATCGCAGCCTTGTTGGAGGTCTCCAATATCTGTCTTTCAGATGCCCGGATATCTCTCATGTTGTGGGTCTCGTCTCCCAATATATGCATGCTCCACGAGACTCTCATCTACTAGCTGTGAAACGCATTTTGCGTTACTTGAAGGCACTCTTGACTATAGGATTCTCTTTCAGCCTCAGTCTACTGTTCATCTTGCTACTTACACCGATGCTGACTGGGCCTGTTGTCTTGACACTCGACGGTCTATCAGTGGATATTGTTGTTTCCTAGGAACCAATCATGTTTCTTGGTCTTCCAAGAAACAACCCACTGTTTCTCGCTCAAGTGCCGAAGCTGAATATCGTGCCTTAGCTTCTACAGTTACAGAACTTATTTGGCTTCGTCAACTTCTTCGAGATATTGGTTTTTCTCCTGCTCTTACTTCTCCAGTCTATTGTGACAATCTCAGCACTACCTATATGGCTGTGAATCCAATTCATCATGCCCGCACTAAGCATATTGATATTGATCTTCATTTCATTCGCGATCTTGTATCAATAGGTGCCATAAAGTTCTGCATCTTCCCACTGACAAACAAATCGCTGATGTGTTTACCAAACCTTTGTCCACCTCTAAATTCTCCTCCTTTCGGGCAACTCTGCGCATTTGTCCTGCCTCTGCACGAGTAGAGGGGGAGTATAAGAGACCATTATGATTTCAAGTCAACTTACCATATTTTCTATTACCATGTAAATCTATAATTGTAGGACAAGTCAATTGTATTCTATATAAACTCTGTAACTCACGGCATAATATATACAACAAGAATTATTCTCATTCATTACCTTCTTTACGAGGAAGTACTATAAGGGAAATTTGGTTGAATTGATCTGATCCAGAAGCACGCGTGCACTAGAGCCAACTCTGCAATTCTATATACATATGCAGACAAGTTTTGAAAAATCATTCGATTTTTTTCACGCCAAATTGATCTCAGGGTTGCAACACCAATAAGGAACCATACAATACGACTGCAGTTGCATGGGGATAAGAATGTCCATCAGAGAAGGAAATCATCAAGAGAGGTCAGAATGCTCCAGAAAACCCCCACCATCTGCATAATTTGAGCCAAGATATTGGGCAAGATAGCAGCAGGTGATCTCTCGTCTCAAGCATGGAGTTACATAACGAGCAGATAGAGTCCGCCAAGCAAATTATTCCCCTATGTCTCAGGTTGTCCTTGGAAGAGATACCGTTACTTAATGCTAACCACAACCAACACTCTGTCTTAACAGGTGAAAGAGTGTACCATATAAATGGTTTGTCTCGCTTAAAACCGAGCTGGGAATAATAAATGATCTACCCCTCTTAACAGAATAAGAACCATCCTGAGCATATCTCTAAATCCTTCTATCTTGTTGTGACGGGTGCCTCGAAGCGTTTATGACCAAAGACAGGAGCTCGCTCCTCTTATCTAATTCCCACTCTGAAGCGGACGCCTCCATGCGGATGTCCACAAAGGGTGATGGTCAACCATCTCAAGACATCACTAACATAAAGGTCCTTGCAGGTAGATAGAGAAAAAAGGCAAGAAAAAAAGGTCTTTAGAAAAACCACAACTAGTCTAGTCGTCCCACCAAAAATCAATGTTGTTACCAGAGCCAACTTAGATGACAGAACCCACCATTAAGGGCACACCAACTTGACTATTAGTTGATCTAGATTGCACAATATCGCTCCAAGAGGTGGAACATTCCTAAGAGAAACGGAGGGACATAAGGCTGAATTATTGTCAACACACTTGTTTCTATTCAAAGGCTTCTACAACTTCTCTACTAGAATTGTAAAGCTCCACATCCATCTGTACAGAAGGCATTGGTTCATAGTACACAAATCAATGATTCCCAAGCCACCAAGCTCCTTAGGAACTGCTACCTTTTTCTAGGCCACAAAGCATGTCTTCCTAGAACTTTCCAAACCATTCCAGAAAAAATACTTAATGATGGATGTCAACTTCTTTGCTACAGCCATAGGGAGTTTGAAAAGAGAGATGTAATAAACAAGAAGTCCACACAAGACCGACTGAATTAGGGTGACTCTTCCACCAATAGATAAAAATCAGCCTTTCCAAGCTTTTAGTCTGCACTTGAACTTATTCAAATCGGGTTCCAGGAGTTAATTCTCTTTATATTGGCACTCAAAGGTGGGCCAAGGTAGGTGAAAGGAAAAATTTAGCCATACTATATAGCCTACCCACAATGTCCTCCACCCGCTGCTGTTTCAGCCCGATTCCAATCACACTACTCTTGTAGAAGTTTATACATAATCCAGAGAGGGCTTCGAAGACTCTGGGACATATTTTCAGATTTAACAAGGATGGTAACTCAGCTGGCGAGAATAATATTGTGTCATTGACATATTGGAGAACTAAGATAGGGATATTATGGACAATCACATTATGAATCAGGTTCAAAGAGGTTACTTTCTTAAGGATGGGTGCGAGGCCCTCTGTTGTAAGAATGAAGAGAAAAGGTAAGAGTGGGTCACCTTGTTTAAGCCCCCTCCCATTGTAAATTCACTCGATGGAGAACCATTAATAAGAAAAACCAATTTAGAATAAGAAATTGAAACCAATTGCACCAATCCCATTGGGATACTCATAGCACCAATCCCGCCACCTTTCACTGAAACCAATTGCTTTCAGAATTAGGATCAAATATCGCCAATCAATCGAATCATATGCCTTTTTAAAGTCCAGTTTCTACACTATTGTTTTCTCCTTACGGTTCCTTAAGGAATTTACAATTTCGTTTGCAAAGAGGACATTGCTGAGGAAGCTTTGACCTTCTACGAAAGCAGTTTGTTGGAGTCCAACTAACTTCGAAACTATCCTCTTCAGCCTCATTGCCAATAGTTTGGATATGATCTTGTATAAGCCATTAACTAGTATGATGGGCCTATACTCATCAAAAGAGATGTCACCAAATTTCTTAGGGATGAGGGTGATACATGCGTTGTTAGCCCCTTTAGGTAGCTTGGCATACTTGAAGAAATGCGTGGCAATATAAAAAAGATCATGTTTCATGAATTCCTAACACTTTTTTGTAAAATGAAAAATTTAAACCGTCAGGGCCAAGTGCCTTTGCACTTTCACAACTCTATACAACCGCCTTTAGTTCTTCAATAGAGAACAGTTTCTCCAGTTAACCGCCTTTAGTTCTTCAATAGAGAACAGTTTCTCCAGTTTTAAAACATCTTCCAAGCTTAATTTAAAGAATTGAAGATCATCTATGGATGGTCTAAACAAACTGCTTTGGGTATACAATTTGGAATAAAAGTCACTCCCCAATTCTTTGATCCTATTAATGTTGTTTTCCAGGCGTCCATCCATCATGACCTTTTCAATCCTATTTTTTCGCCCGCCAGCCAAGATATGGAAAAAAATTTGTATTGCGGTCCCTTGGTCTACACCATTTAACCCTTGATTTTTGTCTCCATAATGCGTCAAGTTGTTTCGATCTGACATTGAGCTTATCCTTCAAAGCATAAACTCTTCTTATCTCGTCACGAGATAGGGTTCTGGTCTCTACAACCTTATCTAAAGGGTCAACTTCCAACTGGGTAGCTTCAAGAGAGTTACGCATGTTGCCAATAACGTTTTGTTTCATTTAGCAGGCAGTCTTCTTTGTGAGCTCAGCTTCTTCAGGAGATTATATTTACCCGAATACTGTGTGGACACCTCCTTCCACATGTTTTTAATGATGGCCAAAAAATTTCGGGTAGTCCCACCGCGCATCAAGAAACCTAAACGACTTCCAATACTTATCCATGACATCTTGGGTTAATGATGAGAACTCTGCTTACTACCGGATTTCAGGGAAAGAAACGGAAAACATGTAAGCACCTCACCTTCTACGAATATGTGATCAATGAGGCTTGCAGGCCTCAAATTCTCCCAAGTGAATAATCTGTCCGATAAGTGAAATTCATTTAAATTCAAATTGTCAATAAATTCATTGAAAGCCTCTACCAGACAGATTCTTCCACTCTTAAGATCCGATGGGAGGAGTGTTTCATTGAAGTCACCCATCATTAGCCATGGTGATGGGAGAACTTGCTTCAAAGCTATAAGTTCCTCGAACATATGCCTCCGTTGTTCAAGTTGAGAGCCACCATACACACCGCATATCGTGACATGTTGTCCATGTTGTGTGAGTTTTCCTTTAACCACAATCCATTAATCTGAGGTTTCCACATAACCGCCTCAAAGAAATCAGAATCCCAGATTAGCACCGTACCCCCAGCTAAGTCGCTTGCGTCCACTGAAACAAAGTCAATATTCCCAGCTGATATGTCCGGCCCAATTCTCGGGCCCAAATAATGCAAGACTCACCTAATGAAGCCCATAAAGAGGAGGTCAAGTCTACTGAGCAGCCCAACCCACTAAGTGGAAGGACCCAAAAGTGGAAGGACCCAAAAGCTGTAGTGCATGACAGTTGGACTGACAGCTGGCAAGCACCTCCCTCTCAGCTGTTAGATCAAGATGGCACAGAGGAACCCTGACCGTCAGATCTAGGTCACCTCAGCTGCCTATAAATACAAAAAAGGAGAGAAAAAGGGAGATGAAAGGAGAGGGGCTCGGGATCTTTTCCAGCCGCCTTGAATTAGGGCAACCCGAGAAAAACCATTTTTCTCTACTGTATTCTCCTCCACTATTGTAATGTCCTCTTAATTATCCAATAAAATCCTATCTTTTTCTTCTAGTCTGATGCTTTATTATGGGATTCCAATCTCTATTTTTTCCCGATAATGTCACCAGGACCCCACATCTTATGACAAAAAGGGAGAGTGATGTTTGACATTTTAGTTTCGTTGAGGAAAAGGAAATTTGCACGATGTTGATTGAGCATTCTGTAGACTTAAGACTGCTTCCTAGATGAACTAATACTCCTTACATTACAACTGATGAGGCTAATCATCAAATAAGAAGGAAATGAACTCGGTTAAGCCACAGGCACTCTATACAGCTGCCCTGGATTGCACCCATTCAAATGCTTCCTTGTCTACTAATTTCCCAATAAGCTGATCAGTCGTAGTCTCGATGTTGTTTCTATCCCATCCAATAAGGTCACCGGTATTATTGGTCTTCTGAACCTCCATGGAAACAAAAGAGACATGTATATGTGAGCTTGAAACCTCTTCCAACTCTACCCCGTCATTTATTCTACGAAAGTAAAAATTAGAAATTCCTTGGAAGCTCTCAAAGAGTGATAATACACTTCCTTTCACTGATAAGAACTTCACTCTGTTTTTCTTTTTGGCCTCCAGATTCTTATTGATCACGAACACCTTCCTTTCAACGACCAATTGGAATGCCGTATTGTTGGTTTCACTATCAGAGGACAGCCAAGAATTATTCCAAGACGAGACCGAGATAGGGACATGTGATTTGTTATAGGATGCTGCATAGTCCGGGAAATAGGGCCTATAAGGGGTAGGGCTTTTCAGGTTTGAACTCTAGATCGATGGTGAATCAGGATATGGGACCAAATGATAGGATAATGGGCTACTATATATGGGCTGATGTGTAACTAGTGGGGTATTGGGGTATTAGGTTGGGAATAGTTGTTGAAGCCTTCCTTGATTCTAGATGAGGTGTCGACAATTAATGTACTGGGCCCACTGACAGTCTTTATGTGTTGGGATAGGGGAGAGTCAGTACAAGGAATAAATTATGCATGTTCAGAGTGGTCATATGTAGGATGTATTGGGGACTATAGTGCCAATAATTGCATAGGCAGTTGCATGGTGGTTGTGGGTTTATTAATTATTGGGCGTAATTCGAATGGATCCTCAAAAAATGGGACAATAGAAAAGTCTGGCTAGCTCCCGATGTCGTCTTTGATTTTGAACATGACCCAATATCGCCCCCTTCCGAACTAAATGCCTCACAGTTGCGTTTGGTAGACGTGACACCGTGATTTCCTATCTGAACAAAAAGTCTTGGGGATTTTCCAGAACCAGCTCTATCATCATTACCTTCTGATATGGAAGATGGCCATTCCCAATCAAAGGGATCGTATTGGAATTCAACTATACCAATTTCACACTTAGTGCCTCTGATATTAACAGAAACTACAGAGTTGATGAAGGTCATGGATGATGTGAGAATAAGAATCTCTGCAATGTCAAAACGTTCCCTTCCCTTAAAAGCACTACTCCAATCGATCATCTAACCAAACTTAGATGTGACAAATTGGGAAAAAAAAATCCCACATCCATACATGTGGCGAAACTCCCTTGATTAAGACCCAACAAAGACGATTAAATGCCTTATCACCATCTTTCCAATGACTGACGGAACTTAACAGATGGTTGACACAAATAGGTATGCTATTCATGAAAGACAATATATCTTTAGTAGATTGGAATTTAAACAGTAGTGAAACACCCCCTATAGGGATAATGTCAATGTCCTTGAGCCCAACATCCACAAAAGTTGTTTTAATGTTTCTCAACAACATTGGATTCTTAAGAACCCCAACAATACAATTTTGGAGCCAATTTAAGGATGGGTCCTTAGGGATACAATACTGATACTGTGTCGGTGATGATGTTGCGGCAATCGCCAAATCGGGGGCCTTCGTCTCTCAAACCGTATCAGTGAAGGATTTACCATCTTTAATAAAGGACTGATGTGTGACCTTTCTAGCCCTATTAGGCATATATGATCTCTCATCCGGGTTCTTTCCATCTTCTCGTCCCCTTGAAATACTAACAACTAGAGCAGTACCATTGACTTCCACATAGTTGCTGTTTTGTAGGAGACGGTGGATATCGATGTTGTTTTTGAACCTTACAAAAGCGAATCGATTCCCTTGCTTGTGCATCTTCTGAGGAATGAATATGTCTATGATCTAGCCGAATCTCGACATCATAAGGTGGATATCGGTTGGGAGCCATCTGAGCAGTAGGTTAACAATGTAAACACTAACGGCCTGGTTATTTTCGATGGTCGTTTGGATAGCTTTTTGACTCCATCTGGAGAAATGCAGTGGCTTTGTCTGTTGTGGTTGATGGGTAAGTGGTGTTGTAGGTTGTTGGTTGAACTGATGGTAGGTAGTGAAGGGTTGGTGAGATGGAAGGTATGCTGGTGGTGCAACTGGTGCAATTGGTTGTAAGTGATAGCCAGTGGGGCAGCCAAAAGGTGGTGCCGCTGATGCTGATGCAGTGCTAGTTGACTGAGATTTCTCATGGATGTAGAGTGAGTGGTTTATGAGGAGGTGCTGGCAGGAGTGGGCGAATGGGTGGTGGTAGAGGTGGAGCTGATGGTGGATGCCTAGCAATGGTATGCTGAGGAAGTTATGCAAGTGTGGGATTGTTAGGAGATTTAGTATTGGTAATGATGGAGGTGGTGGTCGATGGGATGGAAGGCCTGGGAGATGGGTGAACAAGGTATAGATTTTCTAGTTTCGGATTGCTGGTTCATGGTGTGGGCAAAGAGGCGATACATGGCTGAGCGAGTTGAGAGGGGAAACCACAACCATATTCAATTAAATGTGGTTGTGGTCTCTCATGTCACTCAAACGTTGTGTACTCTTTTGAGGTTAATATTACAACAATCGTAGTCAGCAACCAATGCATGTATATGTCTAGAGCTTGTAGTAAGGTAGCTCATGCTTTGGCAGCCAAAGCCATGTTTGCATATGTCCTCTCAATGAACAGCAAGCGACCCTCGGCTACCATATCCGATCACTGAAGGACCGAGCGGACGGTGTCGCGCGTCTTTAAACTGGGTTTTGGTGTTTTGGTTTTTCTAAATTAAGTTAAACTAGAAAAGCATGATAACTCTACGCTAATGTGCGATAAAGTAAAGGTAAATTGATAAAAAGATAGTTGTTTGATTGATTGATTTGTTCAAGATCCCGGTACAAGAGTAGTCAGTAGCCTTATATAGACACCGTTTAAAATCAACAGATAGACAAAGATCTCTTACAAATCCTTCAAGATAAACCTATTTAAATTCTTCTACTAGGAATAATCCCAATCCTTCCCTGAAACTCAACTTGATTTCAAACTTATATCATCCAAGCTTCGATATTAAATTTCAAATGTCAACTCCATATCTAGATCGATTTCGGAATAAGGACCATCTCAACAGCTTATGGGATATGTTCTTCCTGGTGACCAAGGACCTGTAGAAGGCTTGGACCTCAGCGACTAACCTGTGATGGTCCCAAGTCAGTGACCATTACCAACCCCAAACAATGACAAAGGCACCGGACCAATACTAGTGAGAAACCCAAATATTAGCCCTAGACCAGTGAAAGCCCAAGCACTAACTAAAAGGCCGCAGCGAACCCAGATAGGGCAACAGACAGAGAATCCCCACAGGTCGTCCCCCGATAAAGAAGTTCGACAAAAAGCTCCTGAGTCCACCTACTAAATCCACAATTTTTGGCCCGGTACAAACAACATATGTATGGGCAGGGGCTCTTCCTGCACCTATCCAGGACCTTGTCAATGGGAATTGTATTTCAATTGCCTAATCAATGAAGTACTCTACCCTGTTGGGGTTGTTGATTTCCTGAGTAGTGATAGATTGCCCTCGCTGGCACAGGTCCTTTTGTACATGAATTTTGAGTAATATAACATCACCTCAGATTCAAAAAAAAACATGAAGTACTCTTTCTTAAAAAAAAAAAAAAAGTAAGATGTTTTGAACATAGCCTACTGCTAGAGTATTTAAGCTTCATCCAAAATGTTAGCTTTATATATATACTATATATACTAACTTGGGTTTACAAATTTACAACTGCAGATGCACAGGAAGCACAGTGTTTCAACTTTTGTTTTCGATGCAGACAGTTTCGCAGTGACCGTGTACCCTAATGTTGATTATGCCTTCGTTGTTGCTCTCGTTGTGCTTCTTGATGAGATCAATGATGACCGTTCCGGGGGTGACTAGTGATGCTTTCAGAATAATGTTACGTATGTGTTGGTTTGCTCTTAAAATAAGAAAGCAAAACAATTGCATTGGTATTGTTTTTTTTTTTTAACCTATTTTCGCATATTTTGTACATAGTTAAGCATGTTGGATGGATTGATGATTTTATTTGATAAAGTTTTTCCATGTCCGTAAACTGTTAAAAGCAAGTGATGTTACTAATGTTTTTACTTTATGGGATGGGATTTCGTGAGAATGTGGTAACTACTCCTGTAATTAGCATTGGTCAAGATACTACATTAATGCGGTAAGTTAAAACAATAGGCATTTTTTACGGTGAAATTCGAAGTGTAAGAGTATATATATCTGCGCCCTTATTCTTGTCTTCTCTGTCTAAGGAACATAAAATTATTCATAAGAACAAATTAAATATGGTTGTGGTCTCCCATGTCACTTAAAAGTAGTTTACTCTTTTGAGGTTGATATTAGTTGCTTTCCTCAAAGATAAGATTAGATTCGTTTCAAAAAGAAAAAAAGAAAAGATTAGATGATCTGAGCCAAAAAAAAAAAAAAAAGATAAGATTAGATGGCATATGTCTTGGTCCTCCATATGAACATTAATACTGCTATAAGGAATCAACCTTCCCTTACTATTTTTTACGATGCCTTAACATTAGTCTGCTTCATCAAAAAACAACAAAAAAAAAAATCTGCCACCTTGGTTTTACTTTTGAAGCAAGATCCTAAAAAAAACTGCCCTTAGTAGTTAGTATTACTAACAGCAAGTTGATTAATGAAAGTTGAAATTCAGATTTCCAGAAAAAACAGCTTGATCCAGAAGTGTTATGCCCTGGAATTTCATTAGCATAATTCTGATGATGTTGTTGGCATTTTGGGATTTGTTCGGGCAATTCTTAGTCACTTCTTTTGATGCCTAGAGATGTAGTCTTGTAAAATAATATAATGGAACAAAAAATGCGTAGATTGAGAGTTGGCTAGGAATGAAATCATTAACCATCCATCTTTTATTCTTGGCTAGTCAGTTTATATGGAAAAGGAGAGCCTCAAAAATCCTACAGGAATGGAAAATCACAGGGCCCTTCTTGTATCACACCAATTCCTTTGGTAGTTTGCAGGAGGCAGACCTACAGTTTCGTCTAGGTGTCTCCATGCCAGATTAAGAAGCAGAAAGTAGAAGTTTGTTATTACAAATGTAGTTTGTGTTTCTCATGCTAGATTGTGAAAGGATTATTGTCATTGTTGGCGTGGAAAATGAACTTTTTGCTAAGTGCAATTTTCATAAGGAAATGATAATTGGAGGTGGAGAGGATCCCAACGAGTTGGGATCTTTCTTTGGCAGGTTGGGCATGACGCTTTGAAGAACAACTCTGAGTGCTGCAGACGACATCTGGCTGCTAATGGTTTGTGTCCCTGGTGATGCACAACATTCTGCGGGGACAACATTCAGATACTGTTCTTCATGTGCTGCGGGTCTGTGGTGCGGGAGTTCTAGCATATGGTGGTATGTCCTCCGGATCGTGGAGTTTTCTTCAATCTAAACCTACCTGTTTGTGTTGGATGCTAGGACAGAAACTGCTGCAAAATTTTGGTGTTGGCCTGATATACAAATTCTAGAAATTTTTCAGAATTTTTAAAGAACACCAAAGATGCAAATATGATGAGTTATGATTATGAACCTAAACAGTTGTTCTATTTGTGATTGAACAACTTTGTTTGCTCTCAAATTACACTTAGACACGAAAGGAATTAATGTTTGACAAGTCTCACAAAAAATCACACTCAAGAACTCAATAAGAACTACAAGAACATTCAAGTAAATTTCCTGCTTCAACTTTCAGAATTTTGCAGAATTTATGAACACTCAAGAACACTTAGATAAGGCTCTCTAATTCTAAAATTCTCTTTTCCATTCACAAAACTCTCTTAAAAAATGGAGGAGAATAATAGATTTCTCCATACTTTTTACAAAGCAAGCATGTTACTTAACCTGACAAGCATGCTCACCTAACCTAACAATAACAGAGCACTACAAAAGACACAAAGAGCATAACAAAATAAAAGGAATCAACAGCTTGCACACTTTCCTTTCTTCCAATGCAGCTTGGTCATATTCTAGCACTCCCCCATGAGCAAGCTGCCCTTCAGTTTCATCTTCATTTTCAACTTCAATAGACCTCTTCAATAGCTTGAACTTGTTTCTTGTCAACAGCCCTGAAATCTCTCCATTCTCTTTTCCTTTTCCTCTTCTTTGCAGAACATCTTCTTTTCTTAGCAGTTGAAAGATCAAACAAATCATAAAACTCTAATGACTTCTCTTCAATGCATGCTTCAATCCCCTTTTTCACTTTAAAATTCTGTTTCTTGGCACTTCTTATCACTTCCAGAATTCTAAGCTTCCTAAACTCATCATCACAACATTTAATCTCGAAATCATTTTTAGGCATTTCTATACCTAAATTGTCATTCCCATATTTAACTTCAATTGCTTCGGAATTGGAAAAATCTTTGAACTCCAAACACAAATTCTCAGAAACTACAAATTCACCTTCATCACTTTTCACATCAATTTCATCACTAAAATCAGTGAGACTCTCATCAAACAAAACCATTTCATCAATTAATCCAATTTCATCCAAACATTCATTAAATTTAGCATGTTCATAGCTCTTACCAATCAAACCTTCATTTTTATCTTTTTCAATCAAATCAGAGCCATTTGTTACCTTTGATTTGGCATCTTCATCTTCATCAATCTCCTCATTGCACCCAAGCTCATCACTTTCAAGAAACATAATCACTTGATCTTTAATGAACGATTTTCTGTCTGAAAAATCCATGCCAAACTCTTCTTCTATTTTTTGGCACAATATGTTTATTGTTGTTGTATCAAGGTCAGAACATCGAAGAACTTCATTAATCTTGCAGCAATCACCCATTCAGACACCATCCTAACCAATCAAAAAAGAGCAGGTCCCTTAAGAACAATCACACTCCGCTACCAATTGTTGGGTGCTATGATGCGTTTTATTTACGCGTGACTTTTTCAAATTTATAATTCTAGATCAATTCACAACACGACACACAAATAACTCACGAGTAAACGTAACGATTGTTAACTGTAAGCGCACAGTGTACTATGTAGTGTAGTAGTCTAATCAAGGTCGATCCACAGAACAAGGGAAATAAGTACTACCTAATATCACAACTTACGATTATCCAGGCAAATCAAATAAAAGATGGTGTAGAGTGATGTTGAAACTAAGAAATAAAATTGCAAACTTAATCTAAAGTGAAGTTCTATTAATATCTAAAGCAATCTAGGAAATTGGGGTTCACACAATTACTATCTAGGTTTATTATGCATGGAATCGATATCTATGTTGATGTGTGATTGTGGGCAATTGTTTCTAATGTCTTAATCCTCAGCTCTCGCATGTTGAATCAAATATTCAGCAAAGATTACTACCTAGCTCTTGCATAGCCTAGCATCAATACTAAACTCATTAAGCACAAAACAATCAATCAAGCCCTAAGAAACTATCAGCTCTCGCATATTTTAGCATCAATCAATCTATATTCTTCTAGATATCATCATATAAATCACACAGCTCTCGCATGTTGCAATCAATAAGAATCATTCCAAAGTAGATAGGTAAATTCGGCACACATAGATTGAACAATCAACACAATCAATTGAATAAACATCAATCCATAGATAATAAAACCATAGAAGTAATTGGCTACATCCCTAATCCTAGATTAGAGAATTAGTTCATCATAATAAAATAGCAAATCATCAAAATCTCACAAGAATTCATCAAGTAAACAATTAAACAGAAAGAGAATCGAATAAAAGAGAGAGTAGTGAAGTGAGGTAGCCGATTTGTGTTGGTGATGATGGCGTCGACTTGTGCTCCTCTAGTGACGATTTCTGCTGCAATTGGACTGGTGATTCTTTGACTTTGAATCTCCAAATCTTGCTGAAAAAATGTTGAATTGTTGTGGGGAATAACCTTTGAAATTGGATAAGGAATTCGGCAGCACCTAGAGGATCCAAAAGAGTGAAAACCCTAACCCTACTAGTGTGTGTGACCTAATAACTAACCAATTCGGCAGAGCTTCGCCCTCTGACTTCTGCCTTATGAATATGTCGACCTAGGAGGTCCTTTTATACTGCCTTTAGCTGCTTGAAGTTGGTGGGGCTCTCCTTCTTTGAATGGAAATTGAATTCTTGACTTGCACTCCAAGTTGGACTTTTGCCTGTTTTCTGACCCGAAACTTTCACGCCACGTAATTCCTAGAAAACGTCCGAACTGGGCGTTGGGCTCTTTTAAAAAATTCTAGATAATTCTCTCAGCTTTCTTTCTATGAAAAGAACTCTTCAATTGGACTTCTTTAGCTCACTATAGTGCCAAAAAACTAGGCCTGGGTCGGCACAGAAAAATCTGCATCCTGGGCTGGATTAAAATAATTACTGCTCCTTGTAGACTCGTCCAAAAATTATGAAATTTAATCCATAGAAATCTCTAGAAGTATAGTTTCGTCTCTAATTTGTTTCACTTAATTTTGATGCCTAGAACTCCCGAAATCTTCAAAATATTTGGCTATGCTCACTGCAGAAAGTTTCCAAAATTGGGCCTGGTTTCCAAACTTGGCTAAAAAGCTTCCATTCTTCAATAAAAACGATAAATTCTTGATAAAAATACTTAATCAGCAAAATTGAAGTACTAATTGACACAATGCATGAAAACATACAATAATATAAAGATTATACACATAATCGACCAAGAATACATAGTAAAAGCCATTCAAAACCATTATAAAAACACTAACATTTAGATGTTATCAAATCTCCTCAAACTTAAACTTTGTTGGTGGTTAAACCATGGTTGGAATATGGTTCGACTAGGTATTTGAGCTAGTGGTTAGACCATGGTTGGACTATGGTTGGACCGAGTCGTTTGGGTTGGTTCAGTTCAATAGTTATCAGAATTATTGAACCTGAATTATTGTCCCAAAGGCATGAAAGGATGTGTTGTTTTATATATATGTTAATATATATAATTGAGTTAGTGGAGACATGATCATGTAGATGATTGTGACTAAAGTATAGATAATGAAAAACACAATTATGCATGATAAGATGTATGTATGATTGGTTGGCCATCTTCTATATTAACTAACATGTAAACATATATGTGATGTATGTAAGAGTGTGAAAGATGAGCAGATTTTGAGAGCTCAACACACAAACACATTCACAAGAGTTGTGAGAAAAACACCCTAGGCTCTCTTGCTCTCGGAAATTCTGCAGCTAGCACTACGGTTCGAGAGTGCTCGAGTTAGTGATCGTGATACGGTTGCTAGCAGTCATCAACGGTTCGTGTGGATACCGTAGAGGAGTCGAATTTCTGTCCGGTTCTTGCTGATTCGTATCATCAGTTGAGTGAAAGATCTCAACCAAACCAGGTACGAAATTTTTGTTATTCGGTTTACCCCGTTTCACATGGATCCTCTATTAGTTCCGGGTTTTTCCGTTGCGCATATTGTTTCTTTGTTTGCATACCCGGATACTTACACATCCATCATGTGATCATCAAAAGAAAATCAACTTGTTTCAGGAACCATTGATTGCGCAATTTCTCATCTCTTTTTTCAATTTTTCTGAATTTTTTTCTTTTTTTTTTTGAAATCGACTTTGTCGATTTTCTTTTCTTCTTTTCTTTTTTTTTTTTTGCGCTTGATATTCCATAACATACTTGAAACAATTGAAAGTGCAAACTTCTTCAATGCATAGATCTTCTTGGATGTGAAAAGATATGGTACAATTGCACTTATCATAGAAAGAATCTTGATAAAAACATAGAACAAAAATCTCTTAAGGAATTTTAAAAAATAGGGTATGGATAATGAAAGAAAAGAATAGTAGCTATAAGGCTTCAAATGGTTAAAGGTGGGTAAATGTAGGTAAACAAAGAAAAATTAGCTACCATAATCTCAAAGGGGTTAAACAAGGGATAATGATAAAAGGTAGGCTTTTTATTGGCTTGTTGGTTTAAACAAAGAATGCCTAAATCATCTCTTTCATTGAGCATCTATGAGAAAAAATTGCTTTGAAAAGTTCTGAAAACTTATTCTAGGACATATATGTTGACGTCAAAAATTTTGAAAAATAATGCATAGGGTGTCGAAAAATGCTAGGCAAAGAATGCTAGAACTTGCATGAATTCATCATAACTAAGTATGAACACAAGATCAATCAAAATCAAACTTCGTACATCTAAAAGGAAAAAGATTTCAAAAACTCAAAGTAACTCTCTTGGTTATCCATCAACAAAAACATCTTGATCATAGAATGGTGGGTTTGAAAATAATTTAAAAAATAAAGAAAAAAAATTGTTGTTTTCTCAAAAAAAATTTTATTTTTTTGTCGTTTTTTTTAGAATTTTTTATTTGAAAAACGAAATTGGAAAAATAATTTTGAAAACAATTTGAAAATCAATTTGAAAAAGTAAAGTTGAAAACTGATTTTGAAAAGAATTTTTGAAAAAATAATGGCTTTTTACTGAGTAATCTAAAATCAAAAATATGCATATTCAATATATTAAAGTAAAAAACATGCTCTTTATTGACACTAAACAAACAAAAACAAACAAATTGCAAAGAAATTTGTTCCTCCTCCTCAAACTTAAATCGGACAATGTCCTCATTGGCCAAGAAAGAAAAGAAACAAAGGATAAAAAGTTAGGCACATAGGAGAGGCACTCTCCTCAAACTTAGATCGAAACATGTATAGCACATAACAAAAGATAATCCAAGTAAGAGAGAAAGTAAGAATCAACCATAAGAGAGATAGAGAAATCGAAATTGCATTGTCACTAGGTGTTCATGACATAGAGCAATAAAAACACAATACATAGAATGATGATGCATGAAACTACTCGGCAAGTTTGTTTTCTATGTTCTCTAGCTTCTTCCTAAGTTGTGCGATGGTCTTCTCTTGGTCATCCAATTTACTGCACATGACTCTCCCTAACTTATCAACAATGTCAACCAACTTATCCATTTGAGAGAGTAATTCGCCGGTGGTTTTGTTGAGATTGGCGATGCCATCGACTTGAGCTTCCCATCCCATGAGAAAGTCGAAGATGTTGGTGGAATCGGACTCCACGGATGATGTAGGCGATGGTGGCTTACGGTGGATAGATTGTGTCCTAACACAAAAGCATTCCTCATCAACCTCTTCTTCATCACTAAAAGGATATGGATCAATGGGTTTATGGAGTTCTAGGGCCATTGCTGCGGCAACATGCTTATGCACAGTCTCAAGTGCGGGGTTAGAAGGGGTCAAAGTGTAGGGATCTAGATTAATTCCTAAGAAGTTCGCGATATGAGTGATCAGCCCTACACATGCTATCTCGCCTTCTCCTTTGCAAATATGAGCAAAATTCTGCAGCAACCAAAGTCCTCCATTGAGTTTGTACCCGTGTACCATGCAATAGAGTACAAAAAGCTCATCACATTACACCTTGTGTGCATCTTTGGTTCTTCAAAAGAAAGAGTGTGCCAAAACTCTGTGTAAATACCTCAGTGCATTGTCCTTAATGCACAAGTCATTAGCCAAGCCTTTGAAGCGCGCATATGAAGTACTGTAAAGTATATTCCACTTGACACTTGTGTTAAAGCCATAGCTAGGGACTCGCCATCCTTCGACATCAAAACCAAAAATCTTGTTGAAATCAATTAAGCTTATCTCATAATCTTTCCTCGCAAGCCAAAACTTGACATAGCTGGGATTATGAATGCCCTTGAGATCCACGTCATACCCAAAAGTAGCAAGAAACTCATAAGTAAGCTCCTCGTATGACGGCTCCTTAATCTTGCAAAAATCGACTAGTCCTATGTTGGCAAGGTACTTGCCAATCTGCTCCTCAAGATTGTAGGATTCAACCACCTCAAAATCAATGTACCTCATAGGAATTAGAGTCTCCTAATCAGCTTGTCAAACCTAGCGCGATTCTCTTTAGAAATCCATCCCGGATTGTACTCGGTAAACTTAGGCATAGGCATAAAGCGCGGGGTATGGTCGGTGAAGGTGAAGTTGGGTCAGCAAGGGTTGTTTGTGGGAAAAGTCATCTTGAGCTAAGGCTAGAGAGGGTAGGAGACGAAAAGAAAAATCTAAAAGATGCTAGGGAAGTGAAATCGGCACTAGGGTGTATGAATGTCTAGAGCTTTGAATGTTTTTGGTGTGGAAAAATATGGGGGTATGGGTGTGTATTTATAGGCTCTAGAGGCGGTGGAAAAAGGGGTGTTGGTGCCGACTTCTAGTCCTATAGGTACTGGGAATCCTCCTCATACTAGTATTCAAAGTGGGTGTGTACTAGGAATCCTATTTCTCCAAAGATTAGAAAATCCCTAAAAATAAAAACTAAATCCTAATCCTAAAAACTAAAGGATTACTAACCTATATATATTTTTGATGGGTGTAGGACTAACTAAAAAAAATCGCAAAGGGGGTTCCTAAAAAAATTGGAGTCGGCGCATGGGCTCCCTATGCTCGGGTCGGTGCCTTTGGTGCATCTCGGGCGCGCCTTTGGGTGTCTTGGTGCGCCTGGGTGTGCCCTCGGGTGTGCTGGTTGGCGCGCCTGCTGGTTCGCCTGTGGGTGTGCCGATTGGTGCATCCGGGTGCGCTCGGGTGCCCCTTGGTGCGCCTGTAGGTGCGTCTCGGGCTGGTTGGCGCGCGCTGACCTGCGCGTTGGCGCGCCTTGGTGCGTGCTGATGCGCGGGTTGGTGTGCCTTTCCTAGCCCGTGGGCACGCTAATTGGCCTCATGGTGCGCCATGGTGCACTAATCGGTATATCCTATCCCAAATTTTTTGTTTTTCGGATTTTTTTATTTTTATCTTTTTAATGAATTATGAAAAGTGAAAAATCCTAGGGTGCTAGAAAAATTAAGAAAATCATAAAAACTAATCCTAAAAATTGTCTCCTCTAATTTAGGCTAGTTTTTTATGAGCTTGCCATCGGAACCTAAGGGTAAGTGCTAAATGTATATGAATGCATCAAAAACAAATAAAATCCAACAAAGCACTCAAGCAAATCATCACACAAATTACGCAGAAAAGAAAAAGTTTGAGTTTAAGAAAAGCTTCTCTTGACCCTTCCAATGTGGTTGATCTCTCCTTGAAAAATTTCTTCTTCTTGCAATCTGCATAGACTCAAAAAAAACAAACACGAAAATTAAAAATAAAAGACTCAAAATACTAAACTACCTTAATGCGGATTGCCTCCCACACAGCGCTTCTTTACTGTCGTCTTAGCTGGACCGGATGGATGCGCGATTATGGTGGATCATGAAGCTTTTCGGTGAATCGCTTCCCATGAAAATCACCTTGATTGTAGACTTGATCATAATTGCTCTCATTCTTCGGAATGTATCCCGTGCGATATAGATAATTAACGAACTCGGCAAACCAAGGAGGTTTCTTTGTAGAAATCGCATTGACCATGGCGAGGTAATCATCCGGCAGTGCGTCACTGATCGGCTTCTCCTCTTTTTTGCTTCTTGTCTTTCACAGCATCATCGACTCGGAAACAACTGTCTTCTTCAAGTGGTCCTTCGGTTGCACGAAAGACATTGAACTCGATTTTCTCATTCCCAATCCTTAAAGTAAGTTTTCCATCACGAACAACAATTTAAGCTCCAGCAGTAGCTAAGAATGGCCTCCCAAGAATAATCGGCATTTGAAAATCAATCTCCATGTCGAGCACCACAAAATCGACTGGTACAAAGAACTTTCCAACCTTGATTGGAATATCCTCCAATATCCCCACTGGATATTTGACAGATCGATCCGCAAGCTTAAGAGAGATGGTAGTCGGCTTCATATCTCCAATGTCTAGCTTCTCAGCAATTCGCTTCGGAATAAGACTAACACTGGCTCCTAAATCACATAGAGCTCGCTTAATGCACATAGAACCAATATTGCAAGGAATAGAGAAACTTCCAAGGTCCTTCAGTTTCGGCGGCAGCTTGTTCTGTAGGAATGCACTGCACTCCTCCGTCAAAGCCACTGTCTCGTAATCTTCTAGCTTCCTTTTCCTGGAAAGAATTTCCTTGAGAAACTTAGCATAAGCAGGCATTTGAGAAATTACTTCAGTAAATGGAACATTAATATGCAATTTCTTTAAATGTTCAAGAAATCTCCCGAATTGTTCGTCTTTTTTGCCCTGCTGAAGTCGCTGAGGGAATGGAACCGGTGGTTCGTAAGCTTTGACTTCAGGCCATATCTCATTCGATTGCTCTCTTTTCTGCTTCGCTAGCTTCCACTTAGGAATCCACTTCTCTTGCTCTTGCTTCTTCTCCTCTGCTCCCTTTTCAGGTAACTGCTTCTCCGCTTTCGGTTGCTCATCTTCTTCTTCTTGCTTAATAATGGTGTCGGCTTCATCTTCTTTAGGTGGATAGGGATCATCTAACTGCTTTCTGCTTCTAAGTGCTACAGCCTTGACTTGCTCTCTCGGATTGACTGTGGGCTGTCCCGGTAGGTTTCCTGGTGTCCTCATAATCGCCTCTGCTTGCTGCGCAAGTTGCGTCTCAAGCATCTTCGAGTGAGTCTCCATATTTGCCATCCGATTGTTGAATCCTTGCATCATCTCCGTTTGCATACGTTGAGTCTCCATTATGGCTTTCATCGTAGATGTAAGATCCATGTCTTGATTCTTCGGAATTTGCATGCTTGAACTCTTTTGCCCATAATTGTTCCTTTGAAAGTTGCCTTGCTGGTTCGGGTTGGTCTCCCTCCATGAGAAATTAGGATGATTCCTCCATTCCGGATTGTATGTGTTGGTGTAGGGTCCTCGTTGTTTTTGGCGTTGATGAATGTAGTTCATCTGCTCAATCGTCAAGTCGTCTCCGGTTGGACAATTCATTGAATTGCGTCCAGCACCTGCACATTTATCGCAAATTAAACTCGGCATAACAGCAGCAACACATGATTTCACCTGCTGACTCAAAGAATCTAGCTTCGAATTAAGCATTGTCACTGTCTCCACTTCCAGAATTCCAGCTACTCGCTTGTTGTTTGATCGTGAAGAGCTCTGGTAACTATTACTCGCCATCGTCTCCAACTTTTGATATGCCACATCGAGTGCTTGCGCCATGAATGCCCCTCTAGAAGCTGCGTCCAAGCGCATGCGCAAAGGCTCATTTAAACCATTAAAGAAAGATTGAACTACAAGCCATTCAAGTAATCCATGCTGTGGGCATCCTTGAATAAGATCCTTGTAACGTTCCCATGCTTCACAAAAACTTTCTCCATCGTATTGAGTGAATGATGTAATCTTACTCTAGATATGTGCTGCTTTATCAGGTGGATAATATTTGGCAAGAAAAGCCTTTGAAAGCTCCTCCCACTTCTTGTATGTTCCAGCTGCTCCTGACTTCAACCACTTCTTAGCCTTGCCTTGCAAAGAAAACAGGAATAATCGAAGTCGAATTGCATCATCAGTCGCCCCATTGATCTTGATCAAATCACAAATCTCCGTAAACGTCTGTAGATGTTGATTCGGGTCCTCATTATCCAAGCCTCCAAATTGTTCCTGTTGCACCATGTGAATGAGTGCTGTCTTCAGTTCGAATTTGTTGGCATTGATCTCTGGCACGATATCCAAACTCGGTGTTGCGTAGTCACGCAATGTCTTGTTTCCTTCTTCTGCCATGATGACTGTCTCGAAATTATCTGCTACAACTTCTGCTTCCTCTTCTATTTCAGTGTCTTGAAGAAACTCCACAGGCTATACGACTTGCTTCTGCTTTCGCTTGTTCGCGCATAGTTGCTTGTGTAATGTTCTCTCGATCTCCGGAATGATCTCAGGAATTGGACTCGATGAAGCACCGCGTATCGTCTTGGGCATCAACCAATATCGACAACACTAAAAAAAAAAAGAAAAACAAAAATCGATTAAATAAAATAAAAATAAATTAATGCGAAAAATTAAACCTAAAGTAATCTAGCTGCAATCTCGATAGTACTAAAACCGTTTGTTCCTAGGCAACGGCGCCAGAAAGGCTTGATGCATTTTATTTACGCGTGACTTTTTCAAATTTATAATCTTGATCAATTCACAACACGACACACAAATAACTCACAAGTAAACGCAACGATTGTTAACTGCAAGCGCACAGTGTACTATATAGTGTAGTAGTCTAATCAAGGTCGATCCACGGAACAAGGGAAATAAGTACTACCTAATGTCACAACTTACAATTATCCAGGCAAATCAAATAAAAGATGGTGTAGAGTGATGTCGAAACTAAGAAATAAAATTGCAAACTTAATCTAAAGTGAAGTTCTATCAATATCTAAAGCAATCTAGGAAATCGGGGTTCACACAATTACTATCTAGGTTTATTATGCATGGAATCGATATCTATGTTGATGTGTGATTGTGGGTAATTGTTTCTAATGTCTTAATCCTCAGCTCTCGCATGTTGAATCAAATATTCAGCAAAGATTACTACCTAGCTCTCGCTTAGCCTAGCATCAATACTAAACTCATTAAGCACAAAACAATCAATCAAGCCCTAAGAAACTATCAGCTCTCGCATATTTTAGCATCAATCAATCTATGTTCTTCTAGGTATCATCATATAAATCACGCAGCGCTCACGTGTTGCAATCAATAAGAATCATTCCAAAGTAGATAGGTAAATTCGGCACACATAGATTGAACAATCAACATAATCAATTGAATAAACATCAATCCATAGATAATAAAACCATAAAAGTAACTGGCTACATCCCTAATCCTAGATTAGAGAATTAGTTCATCATAATAAAATAGAAAATTGTCAAAATCTCACAAGAATTCATCAAGTAAACAATTAAACAGAAAGAGAATTGAATAAAAGAGAGAGTAGAGAAGTCGGGTAGCCGATTTGTGTTGGTGATGACGGCGTCGACTTGTGCTCCTCTGGTGACGATTTCTGCTGCAATTGGACTGGTGATTCTGTGACTTTGAATCTTCAAATCTTGCTGAAAAAACGTTGAATTGTTGTGGGGAATAACCTTTGAAATTGGATAAGGAATTCGGCACCACCTAGAGGATCCAAAAAAGTGAAAACCCTAACCCTACTAGTGTGTGTGACCTAATAACTAACCAATTCGGCAGAGCTTCTCCCTCTGACTTCTGCCTTCTGAATATGTCGACCTAGGGAGTCTTTTTATACTGCCTTTAGCTGCTGGAAGTCGGTGGGGCTCTCCTTCTTTGAATGGAAATTGAATTCTTGACTTGCACTCCAAGTTGGACTTTTGCCTGTTTTCTGACCTAAAACTTTCACGCCATGTAACTCCTAGAAGACATCCAAACTGGGCATTGAGCTCCCCAAGAAATTCTAGATAATTGTCTCAGCTTTCTTTTCATAAAAAGAACTCTTCAATTGGACTTCTGTAGCTCAAGATATTGCCGAAATACTAGGCCTGGGTCGGCACAGAAAAATCTGCATCCTGGGCTGGATTAAAATAATTACTGCTCCTTGTAGACTCGTTCAAAAATTATGAAATTTAATCCATAGAAAGCTCTAGAAGTCTAGTTTTGTCTTCAATTGGTCTCACTTAATTTTGATGCCTAGAACTCCCGAAATCTTCAAAATAGTCGGTTGTGCTCACTGCAGAAAGTTTCCTAAATTGGGTCTGGTTTCCAAACTTGGCTAAAAAGCTTCCATTCTTCAATAAAAACGATAAATTCCCGATAAAAATACTTAATCAGCAAAATTGAAGTACTAATTGACACAATGCATGAATACACACAATAATATAAAGATTATACACATAATCGACTAAGAATACATAGTAAAAGCCATTCAAAACCATCATAAAAACCCTAACATTTAGATATTATCATGCTAGGATAGAAACTGCTGCAAAATTTTGGTGTTGGCCTGATATTCAAATTCTGGAAATTTTCCAGAATTCTTTAAGAACACCAAGAACACCAAAGATGCAAATATGATGAGTTATGATTCTGAACCTAAACAATTATTCTATTTGTGATTGAACAACTTTATTTGCTCTCAATATTCACTCAGACACAAAAAGAATTGATGTTTGACAAGTCTCACAAAAAATCACACTCAAGAACTCAATAAGAACTACAAGAACATTCAAGTAAATTTCCTGCTTCAATTTCCAGAATTCTGCAGAATTTATGAACACTCAAGAACACTTAGATAAGGTTCTCTAATTCTAAAATTCTCTTTTCCATTCACAGAACTCTCTTCAAAAATGGAGGAGAACAACAGATTTCTCCACACTTGCAGTCCGCTAACATAGGAACTAGTGTAGACCACTTAACATGTAACAAGCATGTTACTTAACCTAGCACCACCGGGGGTGGTGGCCCAATGGCAAGGCCTTCAACCTGCCATCTCTAAGACTCGGGTTCGAGTCCCGGCGCTTCCAGTCAAGCCCCATAGTGTGATGCGGCCGAATATGGCCTTCCACACGGTGGGGTGCTGGCCGTTGAGCCCGGTGATTCCCCGGTATTATGACGCGTAGCAGGTGAGGGTGTCCGTTGGTGCCCCGGTTGGGCGGTCTCTCCTATGAGGAGGGTCTAATGCCAGGATGTAACCGGTATTGACCGGGGCCTGGACCGACGGGGCGATGATGACACCACTGATGCCTTTTTTTTTCGACAAAAAAAAAATGTTACTTAACCTAGCAAGCATGCTCACCTAACTTGACAAATAATAGAGCACTACACTAAAAGACACAAAGAGCATAACAAAATAAAAGGAATCAACAGCTTGCACATTTTTCTTTCTTCCAATGCAGTTTGGTCATATTCTAACAGTTTGGTTATTGATGTACTTGGTTCGTTTTCCAACAGTCTTGTTTTGGACGTGGCTGGCATGTTCTTCGAAGTTGTTGTTTGTCATATCTGGTGTGCTGCAATGAGCTGGTATTTAGTGAGTACTTTTGCGTCTATTGGCTGCGTTATAAAACAACGACTGCGTGAGGTGCAGATCGTAATTGAAGTAGAACGGATGCGTTTGTCGAGGACTGCTCCGCGGGTCGAGCGGCTCGTTAGTTGGACTTGTCCTAGAGAGGCATAGGTGCGTCTCAATACGCCTGGAGCTTATCCGCGAAGTAGTAGAACCGTAAGTCCTAAAGGAGTGTTACGGGATCATCTTGGTCGGTGGTTAGGGGGCTTTGAGCACCATATTGGTACGTGCTCGGCGTTGAGGGCGGAGTGTTGGGGTGTTTGGGTGGATTTGCAGTTGGCATGGGAGCTTGGTTACCATCCGGGTGAGTTGGAGATTGATTCGAAGTTTGTGGTTGATAGTTTATGATTCATTCTATCTCCTCCTTCTCTTTCTGTCCGACAATTTTTCAATGCATTCGTAGTTTGTTGCAGCAGAAGTGGGATGTCCATATTCATCATATCTATTGGGAAGCAAACCAGGTGGCGAATGTGTTGGGGTCGTTTGCGTAGACTCTCCCTCTTGGTTCAATCGCTTGTTTCACCCCCCCAATAACTGTTTTGGATTGACTGCATTGTGATGTTCTTGGGGTCCATGCCCGTCTTTATCATGTCCTAATGTCTTAATTTACAGGGCTTTGCCTACCTTCTTCTACCAAAAAAAATTATCATAAGGAAATTCAGCATTACGCATATTCAATATCAAAGGGCAAAAAAGAAAAAAGGAGAATTGGCGGGAGTAAAGTAGAAGTTGATTCCGCCGCAATTACTTTTCGCAAATTGCAGTGGATGGGGAATGATTGTATCTCCATGATATATTTCCCATCACGTTGAGAGCCGTGCCTTACTGGTCTCGTTAAGAATGATGGAAAACAAACAAATATAGTTTTATAGTACAAATCCAACCCAAAAACAAAGAACTTAAGGTTGCTAAATAAAGTTTAAAAATAGATGATCCTCCACCAATTTACTTATTTGGGCATAAAATGTGAAACTATATTTCGCGTCTTTTAATTCAGGTTTTGGGGTTCGACATAAAAAAAAATTCAGGTTTTGGGGAGTAACCAATAATCCAAGAGAAAACTGAGCAAAACAAAATGAGTTTATACTAGTCGTAAATTACTCAACTGGCCTGCTATTTTGAAATGTGAAACAACTATCCCTACTCATCTTCAAAGCAAGAATTTTTTTAAACAGATAGACCGCTCTACACTATTGATTCCGCCTCTTAAGAGTTTGTGTATGTCAATATATATCCTCTATAAAAACCACACTAAATTCTATACCTCAGCTTAAATTAGGAGCATGAGCCTATATCACAAAAGGCTAGCAATTACGGGAGCAAATAATTCTGGTAATCTATATTCGAGATTTATCTCTTTTTTTAAGTCAAAAAAAACAAATTTATACTATGCAGATGTCAAATCAATTAGATGAAGTTGTACTAACTTTAAAAAAGACATTTCGAGGTCAAGACTTTAGAAAGGCAACATTGTAAGGGCTAATGTGACGGGTTATTACCATCTCTCCAAAAGGTCATTTTAGTGGGGTGTGCAGCACCGCAGTATATATGGCCCAAGATCTTTCTCTTCCTTTTCGATGTGGGATTCCGTAACATTCTCCTCAACCGAATCCGACGACGCCCTCGTCGTCGACCGGGCACCCCGCCTACTCCGTCCCCACGGAGCGCTTGGCGTGACATCAGAGTTGGGTCGGGTCGGCTCCGCTACCACTTGTCACGGAGTCATTACCCTCTCCCCAAAAGTGCACAACCCCAGTATATATGGCCCAAGACCTTTCCCTTTCTTTCCGATGTGGGATTTCGTCACAGCTAGGGCACCAACCTTTTACTCTTTTACGATTCATGTCATGTTTTCCCATATTTTGATCCAAATTAGTTTTGAGTCCATTGACATACTTTAAAAATGAGTTGGTCTAAGATACCAGATGCATAAGTGGAAAAAAAAAACGATTTTACACTCTAACAAATACTCCGTTATGCCTTTTACTAAAATTAGAATTCTAAACTATAAGAAAAATAACATGTCGAAAAAACATAAACGCTTCGCTAGTTATAAGCCAGGTTGATAGACCCAACCAATATAGGACGACAACAATTTTCTTGTTTTCCTTTCCTTTGTACTGTCTAATTTGTTTGAGCGATCGTGATCTTATTAACTAATTCCTTATATGAGAACATTTATCAGTTGATTTAAAATCAACAAAGTTGTTGTATCACATTTAATCTTATCAACAGGGCCTTAACTCCTCCACTAGGTGCCAGAACTAGAACTCATTTCCACCGTTGTTGTTGCCTTTTGTAAAGCTAAATGTAAAGGAGCTTCTGTAGTCAGCATTGAAGAAGTTAAAAAGCATGAGCTATCCCTTTTTGTGGGCATTATCCAGGATGTCAAGCTTCCAACAATCTACCTGCGGTGCCCATTAACTTATTTTCTTTTCTCTTTAACAGAAAATGTTTGGAAATGCATCTATATTTATCACCACATCATTTGCAATATGATGATCATGAGTTAGTAATATACTTTAAAAACGATACAATTTGGAAGTGGTTATATAAACGATTTGGGGACACAAGCACCCTAATTGCACTTTTTTGTGGGTTTTGGCAGATCGGCCCAAACAGAAAACCGTTTGAATAGATGGTATTGGTATGGATTGACCAGCAAAATAGAAGCAAGGCTGGCCTCCCCAGAACCCATTAACCATTCTGGCCTAACTTTGTCAGGGAATACTGGTTTGGTTTGGTATTTTTCCACTTCTCCCTGCACCAATGACACAAGGCTAGACAAAACCAAGGGACATACAGTCATGCATAACTAGCATATGCATTGGTCACTGCTGGACACTGATATCATAAATTAAGACATCAAATGTCTGCTCTTCAACAACTCATGTAGTCTCCATCTCAATCAATTAGTACCCATTTTTTTTGGAGCAACTATGAAAGTTTTTTCATATCTTAAGCAATTACTTAGAGATCAGGTGGTGGACTATCAATTAAAAAACAACAACAAGGTCTAACCTTTATTCTTGCTGTTCTGATTCTGATTAAATGCAACTATATTATCAGATATGGATCAGAGGTGAGAAAGTTTGCGTTGGACAAGACTAAACAAATATGGGATATTAGGTAAGCTGGTCCACCCCTTTTATCTTAATTATAAAAGGTGATGATCGATATAAACACATAAAGCATGGTTAGGTTTATAGCTTTTTAGCTATAATCCGCTCAGCTCTCGGGGCCTAAAATGTCACGCGATTTTGGCTCGGGGGAGAAAAGTCTGAGATATCACATATCACTTCAATACGTCTCCGATATACATATTTTTTAAAAAAATTTAAAGTCAAGTGGATTGCCAAAAAATCATTTAAAAAGGGACAAGAATGAGTTGAAGGGCAATTCTATTTGCATATCAATCATCCTTATTTAATGGGGGGGGGGGGGNCAAGACAGGAGAGTCATCAATGAACCAGATACTCATACTACTACCTCCAATCCAAGGAATTAAAATTTAACCACTACTTGCACTGCAACCAACCAAAACAACGAATCCTGTCCTGTGAGACCACCAGGAAGAAGAAGTACTCCCCTATCAACTCGATGTCTCCAGTCAAACACTCTTTTTAGGGACACGTTTCTCACATATATAACAAAAAAAAGAAAAAGAGAAATACACATTTTCCGTCCAATAAAAAAAATACTACACATTTTCATTAAACAAAAATACTAGAGATTCTCCTATCAGAACTGTTTCTAATTTTGGGTCTCTTGAGTTGAATAGAACTTGTAGAGGTAAAGGGAAAAATCAATAAAAAGAGTAGAATTTTTTTATGGAAAACCCCGAGAGAAGAAAATTAAATCTTAATTCCGAAATCAGGGCAAACTGGTCCAAAGCGCATGTTTCTTTTTGATGTTGTTGTTCTTCTATGTATGAAGAACATATTATGTTTCTTACTTTCTTAATTGACCCGAAAAAAAGCATAAATTATTTTTTTAAAAAAATTATCAGATCAGAAGCCCAGAAAATATTGGTGGAGCGAAAAGGGGGAGAAGGTGTATAGGAAAATGGGGAAATATCCGTAAATCCCAAGGAAGCCTCTCTTGTCCATCCATACATTTGTTCTGCTATGACATGCCAAAACTGACCAACGATTCTTCAAACCAGACAAGGCCGACCCCGATAGTGACAAAATCTAAATAATCTCCTCCCTTCCTTATAGCATGACATGTATAATTGTATTATGTATACCATTATTATTATTATTATTATTATTATTATTATTATTATTATTATTATTATTATTATTATTTTATTATATTTTCCTGGCCACCCCAGTCCAATCCCACCACGACTTTTATCACCACCGCCTCCCTTCTTTATAATTATCCAAACTAAAGAAATATATATAGCCTTAAAGTCTACAAAAACTAGCATACAAATTATTTATTCATTTCAAACAAAAAAAAAAGGAAAAGTAAAACCTACGTGTCTCTGTTAGGGATAGCGCGTGGGGGTGATGGCGCGTGGATGGTTAATGGTGGGGGAGAGGACTAGAAAAGGCAAGCTAAAACCGGGAAAGGTAAATAGAAAGAGGGAGGGAGAGAAAAGAGAGAGAAGAACGGGAAATCCGGGGCGGAAAAGGGAAGACGAGGAAGGAGGAGGAAGAGGAGGGAGAAATCAATACTTGGGTTTTTTTCCCGGAATTTGTAGAGGCCACATCTAGGCGAGTGTTTTTAGGGTTCTTTTTTTCCTTAATTTTCCTCGTGTGCGTTTTTTCTTTTTTCATTTTTTTCTCCGGAAAAAATTGGAATTGGAAGAGAGAGTCTCCAGGGACTGGGGCTCCTCTTCTTTCTTCTTACCACTACTTTATAATCATCATTTAATTCTTCTAATTGTCACGGACGCTTAAGAAGAAAAAAAAAAAACAGAAGAAGAAGAAGAAGAAGAAGAAGAAGAATATTTATATATATTTTTCTTAGTAACAAACGGGAGGGAGGGAGAAGAAGATAAGAAGAGAGAAGAAGAAGAGGGATGGCTTTGGCTATGGCTATGTCGACGTTCCCTCCGTCATCGGCCACGGTGGCCGTGGAGAAGGCGACCAGCGATCTTCTAATCGGTCCGGATTGGACCATGAACATAGATATTTGTGATTCCATCAACTCTAACCGCTGGTACTCCCTCCTTTTTTTTGCTTTGTTTCCTTCTCTTTTTTCTTTGAGGTGGAAGTTGACTCCTCTTTTTCGTTTTTTGATGTTAAGCTCTGTTTTTGTACGTATTTTTATACGGGAGCTTGGTCCCGTATACGTATGTGTATTCAAAGCTCGGTTCTTGGTGTTCCTTTTGTGGGAATTTGAAACCTTTTTAGTTGCATGGTTTTGTCAGTATGTTTTTTCTTTCTTTCTTTTTTCTAAATTATGGAAGGCTGTGAATTGGTGGAGCAGCTCTTTCATTTGGCTTTTTTTTTTGGTTGATGGTTATGGTGGTGTTTTTTAATTGCTCAGGCAGGCGAAAGATGTCGTGAAAGCGGTGAAGAAAAGGATACAGCACAGGAACCCAAGAGTTCAGCTGCTAGCTTTAACGGTAAAGTTTGCAGCTTGGATTTTCGGAGTGATGGATGGATGGATTGATTGATTGATCGGTTGGTGGAATCTGTCTTTTTTGCAGCTTTTGGAAACGATGGTGAAGAACTGTGGAGAATTTGTCCACTCCCAAATCGCGGAGAAGAATATACTGGGAGATATGGTGAAAATTGTAAGGAAGAAGGTAAGTTTTTCTATGTGGGGTAGGAATTGGATGGATGCTTGTCAGTTATTAACAACTACAGTGTTTTTCTTGTCTTTTTTTTAAAAAAAAAAAATTATTTATCATGGTTTTATTTATTCATTTCGTGCACTCTTTGTTTCCTTTTTCTGAAAGCTTCCTTGTCCTAAGATAGTTTTTTGGATGGATTTACAGTCAGATATGCATGTAAGGGATAAAATTCTTGTTTTGTTGGACTCTTGGCAAGAAGCATTCGGCGGATCTGGAGGAAGGTATCCTCAGTACTATTGGGCCTACGATGAACTTAGGGTAAGGACGAAGCTTTAATACTTGATGAGTATGTATTTTTTTGCTGTTCTGTTTCCGAGCTTAGCAGTCACATCCATTAGTTGATGATTTCGTTATTTGTGTTTACTCCTTGCATGGTATAATCGTTATTGCATGTCAGGTTGACTAATCCAGAATTTGATTGTAAACATTGCTATCTTATCTGGCTGCAGTGCTCTACTCTTATGCAATTTTGTCTTTGTATCCAACAGTCTGCATGTTCTATTGAGTATCAAATTATGTCACCTGCCGTTCTCATATATGGAGCTATTAATCTCTTACCATTGACTGTATCAATGGCAGCGTTCTGGGGTGACATTCCCCCAACGTTCACTAGATGCATCTCCAATATTTACACCACCTGTTACCCATCCAGCTATGAGACATCCTCAAGCTGCGTATGGGATGCCTGGCAATTCTTCTAGAAGACTTGATGAAACCATGGCAACAGAGATTGAAGGCTTAAGGTGAGGGTTGGATTTTTATAATTTTTCTTTTTTGTAGTTTGTAATGCATTTCTTACAAGTTTCTAAATCCTGTATGTTTTTGTTGATATTTTTCTTATTATCTTAGTACGTCAAGTTTGGAGGCCATGCGAAATGTTATGGAACTCTTGAGTGATATGCTACAGGCTGTTAACCCTGGCGATCGCGAGGTATGCAGGATGGTGTCCTTTTCTATGTATTGTGGCGCAAGAGAGGAGTACATTCATTGATATGTGATGATGTTTATGATTTTAGGCTGTGAAAGATGAAATTATAGTTGATCTTGTCAACCGGTGTCGGTCCAATCAGAAGTTGTTGATGCAGATGTTAACTACAACTGGGTCAGTTGTCTTTATATGTCCATTCTTGCCATAAATTCTGGTTTTTCATGTTCTCAATGTGCGATAGTTTTTTGCTTACATGTCCGTACATGTGTTTGATGAGGCCAGAGATGAGGAGCTTCTAGGTCAAGGCCTTGAATTAAATGATAGTCTGCAAATCCTGCTTGCGAAATATGATGCCATCCTTTCTGGCTCTCCTATGCCAAATCAAGACGCAAGCTTGAGTGCTAAGCCAACTGAAGGAGGGAATGACACCAAACCAGCTGAATTGAAAGAGGCCAGCCCTAGAGCTAGTACTAGTCCCTCTGTGGTTTCTGGTTTGACTAGGAGCCTGATAGACGAAGAGGATGAGGAGGAGGACGATTTTGCGCAATTAGCTCGAAGGTAGCCCCTGATTAGCATAGTTCTTTTATACCTGTGATGTTAACTATACAATTTGCTTTTGTGATGGCTTCTGGCTTGCATGGTTGACACTGTCTGTCATGTTATCTGCAAAATATGGTCTTAAATTGAAATCACTGGCTGAGTAACTGTTAAGTTTTGATCAATCAATGCTCTGTAAAAATAACTTTGCATAGAACCATTTATCATAGCAATTGGCACATATGATCTTCAATTGAAGTCCCTACAAATAAATGTCTACTGATGTTTTGCCTCACAAGGCAAGCTTTGTTGGGGATCACTCAACTTATTTTCCAATCTGTTTAATCACCAGAGACACTGGCACATTTCTTTGAAAGATGATATCATTATTTACTTCTTAAGTTGCCAATCTTGCTTCATTTTTCTCTAGTCTGTGAAAAACTTGATAGCTTTGCCATTGAGACACAAACGGCCTATTGATTGTGTACTGGATCATGCTTATTTAGTTTCTTAACGATTAATATTCTTTTTGTTCTCTGGTTATAGGCATTCTAAAACACAATCTAGTCCGCCTCAAAGTACCTCTGGAACAAGTAGTGCCCTCGTGTTAGTGGACACTACCAGCATGACATCTGCTTCAACCCCTGTTGAATGCAATGCTTTGGCACTTCCCGATCCACCTGCACCAGTTAGGACTTCAAAAGAGCAGGATATTATAGACCTTTTAAGCATCACCTTATCAACAATTTCAACCTCCCCTCATCCCCAAAGTCCTCCAACTGCAGCCACCACTAACCAAAACATGCATCAAATACCAGTTTCCTCCAGTATGCAAGGTTATCCTCATGTTTCTCAGACCTATTCGGATACCCAAGGGCAACTACCTTACAGCAGTTATGTTGTTCCATGGGCCCAGGCCCATCCACAGCAGCAACTATATCCGCCATCTCAGCACCAGTTCCAGCCTCGACCCCAGCAACATCTGCAGCCTCCATCTCAACCTCAGTTGCAACCACAAAGCTCATTCCATTTGCAAACTCAAGCACAGCCTCATCAGCCTCAGCCTCAAATGCAACCCCAATATCAACCACATCCACAAACTCAAACCCGCCCACAATTGCAGTCTCAATTTCCTCAATACGCATCTGCATATCCTCCTCCTCCATGGGCAGCCACGCCCGGTTATGCCAATGGCCAAAATCCTATGTCTACTAGTAATAATGTTTTCTCAGGCACTGGAGGAAATGCTTCTGCATCATTTCCAGCCCTTCAAGCTGATAGACCTATGCAACACAGTAATTCATTTTCTTCAAGAGGAAGCAACGGCTCTTCTATGAATGGCGATCCTTGGATGTCATCTGCTCCTAGAATTCCTGGACCTCCAGGGGGCCAGAAGCCATTTGTTCCCTCGTACAGGTTATTTGAAGATCTAAATGTTTTTGGCAATGCAGATGCAAGGTTTAAGATGACCAGCAGCACATCACCAAGCTTATCAGGAAGTTCTGGCCAAGGTATGGTTGGCGGAAGAAAGTGAAGTTATAGTGTTGTAGGGTTCGCAAACTGGATAAATCTTGTGAATAGGTTAGGTGTTGGCTTATTATGTTTGGAATGTGATTCGAAGAGTTTGCTAGGTATGGGATAACACCTTTAGCTCTGTACTCCATGAATTGTTTGTGGATCCAATTTCTGTTTTTTATTCAGATGGTCACCAGAGTTATTGGTAACTTGGTTTAGCATTCTTCTTTATTATTTTACGATGGAATAATACTTCGTACTTTTTGCCTGGAGTTGAACCGATTGTACATAAGAACTTGGTCCAAGATTTCTTAATTTGCAAGCTATTTGATCAAATGGATCGTTTTTTTTTTGTGTCCATGGGGACAGTTGTCATCTTCCTAAACACGCGTACATCTCATATGAAATAATACATTCGTTATATTACCCGGTCTAATGCAAGTCATGCTTTCTGAGTCTTCTTTTCTGCTCTGCTGCTGATGTATACCCCCCTAATTGGCCGTTTATGTACAAAATAAATAACTTTTGGAAAATCAGAAATGAATCGTGAGTGCCTTAGGCCAAAAGGTAATGTTTTTGGTACAGGATATGTACCTTACTCGGTCGACCCAACCCAACCTCTTGAGTTGGAAAATTCTTAATTTAGGAACATCTGAAGAAAACTGCATATAGAGTTAAGATTGTCTTTACGCCCTTTAGATTCGGGAACAGGCATTGGTAGAAATCATGGATGCTAAGTGCTAACTCTCCATCTCTTTAGAGTTTAAACTAATATTCTTCCAGCCACATTTTGCCCCACTTATTTACTCTCCCCTTCACAGAAACAGTGAAATCTTGTCAGCTACCATAAACAAATAAACTATCTTTGCGCCGTGGGCGCTGTCAGCAAGCGAGAAACCACACTCCTTACAACCATCACACCGGCCCAGCATCTAACTCCCCGATAATCAAAGTTCATGTCATGTTCATGGAGCCACAGAACATTTTAATATTTAAATTATGATAAGAATTTTACCATGAAAGCATCTGCTCATCCACATCGAAGTCGGTGAACAATCAGGAAAATAACCTAAACGAAGTCAACAGCCCCTAAGTTTAGCATTCTGTTTTATTTCAAGTTTCAATTGTTAAAATCAAGGGCAGTTCATTTCAAGGATTTCTAACTTCGCTTTACAGAAGGGATCGATCCCATGTAGTAAACGTGTTTTAGGTGGAAGGTAGATCAAGAAGAATCCAGACAAACGGGTCCAGGACAAAAGGAAGTGCATGACAATGATTTGCTTAAAACTTATAATTTAATTACAGGTTACACAATGGTCAAGGAAGTCCTACGGGATCATAATCTAACAAAGAACCAGATCGAGTTGAAATCCCCTGAGCTTCAGTGGATTATGGACATATTATCTGTCTGCAACACTTAAAATATGTAATGGCAAGTGTGCCTTTACAAATGAACAAAGAGATGGAAAGATCAATTGACACGCCGGAAAGGAAATGATCAGGGAGAAAAGAAGCTATTTACACGCATTTTTACCCATAACAATTATTTGCCAAAGCCCCCGCCCATAAATATATATGAACTTCCCAACTTATATCACCCTCTTAACTGGAGGCTAATGAAATATGAAGCTACAGTCCCAGCGAGCCCTGCCACACCAAGGTTTTGGCAAAAGAGGAATGGGCCAGTAGAATGTCACCTGTGACTATAGAATTGCACTCGCAGAAAACTTTCAGTGACATTGTTGAAGGTGCGCACCCGACCACAAAGACAACTTCATCAAACAGACCAGTCACGAATGTGCATTCATCTTCCTTGAGGACTGTCGTCAGCATAGATCGAGAATAAAGGATCAGTAGCACCAGCAGCAAGCAGTACTTGATAGGGATGGAAAGCTAGGCAGCTTACAGGACCAATTTTCTGAGCCATAATAGTCAGGTGATAACGAATTGAGGCTAGTTGTTCTCCTTCCAGACTAAATACTTTAATAATTTGCTTAGCTGAGCCACTCGCAATAATAGGGGCATGTCTATGAACGGCCAAAGCTGTAAGTGAGCCCCTGTGAGCATCAATTGTAAGGTAGGAATCCCTGCTATTTCTTATATCAAGAAACTGAATATCGCCAGCCTGAGATGCGCTGATAATCTGGAATAGAGGAAAAAAATGAATCACAGAAGGGCACAGAATAAAAGATTTATGTAACAAAAAAAAGTGTCACCACTACACTAGTTACCTTTGCAGGATCAAGCCCAGGCTGAAAACCCATCCCCACAACTCTTTGGGTGTGCGGTTCTGTAGCGCAAACAAGCCTGAAGAATAGAAATGATGAAACCATGCGTCAAAACTAGAAAGTTTCATTACATCAGAACCTGATAACAACTTGCAAGAGTATTGAAACTTAATTACTGGACAGGTAGCCATCTAGCTTTCTATTATTTTGTTTTTTTCCTTGATCTAGAGAAGTATCTGGAGAGAATCTCTGTTCATTTAGGTATTTAACTCAACAGAACGCTAAATATTTCCAATACAGTTTTCCCATGCACAGATTTCCTCAGCACTGTGCTTACATCTCAGGTGTTCGGACATCATAGAGTCGGACAGAACCATCTGCAAAACCAGCAGCAAATTGACCTCCATGAACTAGGGAAGCAGTCTGCATTAAAAGCATGATGGAAGCTCATTAACAAGATGCAGAAACGAACAATGGCATAGCATATGAGGGGGAAGAAAAAGTAACTACGCATGCCACAAAAGCTATAAAATGACAAAAAAGTAATTTAGAAAATCGAATAAGACTCTTATAGGGCGAGCACAACCATTTCCCATCCATGATGCTTTCCAGTGGCCATATTTAGTTGCAGAGCCACCCGCCATCCATGAAGATGAAACAGTGGGTCAAATATTTACAGGTTAAACGAGGCAGAACAGCATATAGAGTTGGCAACTCCAAGACTTAGTTGGTGAACTAAGGTTGTAGCTCAATGGGACTATGCTTTCAAGAGGAATGAAATTTCAAGATCAAGACCTAAATTGAGCATCTTGATAAAGCCTATCTCACTTAAGGAGCACATTCCTTGAGAGACACAAATAGGAACCTTTGCAAATCAAGGAGGACACCATGACAAAATTTCATTCAGTTATAAGGGAAAGCAAGTTTAGAGACTATCTCCTACAACAAAACACAACATGACTGAACACCCTCTGACAGTCGTTGACAAAATAAATAATGCATACCTACAGCAGATACTGGAGAAGAATGAGCGTGCAATGGAACAATTACCGGTGGAAAATATTTGACAAGCATACAGATAAATTCTTTGCCGAAGACTTACCCCTAAATCCATAAGACTTTTTGTACAATCTAACTATTGAACCATAGAACAGGGTTTAAGAGTAAAGAAAAAAGTCATGGATTAAGGGAAGCAGAAACAAATTTATAGAGATGCATTGCATATTTGGAAGAAGTCCCCCATGGTTGTTTCCTTTCTTTAGACATTCATGTCAATTAACAATTCCTACATCCAACAGTCATGAAGTGGTGCTTTGCTTTTATGAACAATAATGAGCACATCATACACAAAAGAAGCCCTCCGAAACAACAAGACAATCAGAATTTTGGGTTAATGAGTACATCGTACTACTGCAACAAAAGCGAAGATAGAAACCTAGCGATTCACAAACGAAACAGAACTCACCAAAGCTGAGACACTGCAATCAGATGATGAAGGAATCGAATTAACAAGCTGCTCCTTCTCCAGGTCCCAAAGCATTATGGATGATACCTCACCTGATGCATACTGGTGATGAAAAGCATTTCCAAGCATCAGATCACAAGAATAAAAATAAAAAGTGCCATAACATTCTAATTGAGAATAAGCATGTACCAGATATCCAGATTGCTGTTGCCAATCCACAACGGCATTTAGACTCCGTACACCAGGTTTATGTCCTTGGATTGAAGAAAATGCAGTTACAAGCTTTTGTTTACCCCTTAGGGTGTAATCCTTCCAAACACGAATATTTCCATCACCTACATTTAAAAGGAATCATACAAAATATAATTGGAAAAGACATACGAAAGGAACTAATCATACTCAGTAACAAATAAGAGTGAAGATAATTACATGAAGCAACAAGAAGTAAACTGTCATCAAACTCGTTAACAAGGCACAGCTTAGAAATTCCTTTCTCAGGGAACTCATGATTGTCAAACCCGTTTAGAAGAGAACCTTCCTCATAATTCCATACCCTGGCAAAAACATGTGTCCAACCTTTAGCATCACAACCATTACTAGAAAAGAGAATATCAATTTTTTGCTCAAATAAATGTCTATGATTTCTAACAAGAATGCCTACTTGAACCGTCATTACCGTAGCATTTTAAAACAAATATAGTTACTTAGGATTGGAACTGGCAATTCCTATTGCAGGAGGCCTAATTAACTACCTTTGCTAAACAATATTTCTATCTACATCAGAATGTGAAGAAAAGTAAAAATGTTCCCATTAGATTTACAAGGTCAAGAGGTATAAGATCCTGCATACCTAATCCGTTCATTCTCATCAGCAGCTATCACAACAGGGGAGAAAGGCTGCAACAGGGCTGTCTTTGTACCTGTTTCAAACTTCGTATCCCAACTAGCTATCCGATTATTGAGGTTGCTAACAGCTGGCCAAGAATGAAATGATCAGCTCAAGCAAAATTTTATACCAGCAGATAATACAAAAAAACAGGAGAGAAAGCAGATAGACGCACAAGAGTGCTGGCAATTTGGAATGTGCTTCGAAGCAAATCTTTCCCTCTCTTCTCTTTTGACTAATATTTCTTCAGCATCTTCCGGCGCAGAAAGTAGCGGCTTTGAGAAGTGACCACAACTCCAATTGTAGATGGTTGATTGAGGGAGTAAACTGCGTTCTGAACCCCCAGCAGCTCCACTGGAGCCCAAAAGAGGATCTGCCAATCCTGAATCTGGTGAATTCATTAGGTGAGGCCTGAACTCTAACGAGTAAACTCTACGCATTCCTGTTAAGTAACTTGGCCGAGGAGGGCTAACAGGAGGTGTTCTGAATGTCAAAGGAAGATGACCTGTCAACAGTTCCATGTGAAAGAACAAAGAAGATCAACTAACGAAAGAGCGAATAAAACATGTTAATAGCAGAGTACATTTCATATAAACCACGAGAAGTCAAAATAAAATTAGATAAATATCCCATGAAAGCATTTATCTGTTGAAGTAATAAAAGCAAAAAGGTCAACGTGTTTGCCACTAAGGAAAAAGGCAAAGCAATACCTGCATTCATGTCAAACCATGATGATGAACGAGCTAGTCCAGCAAGACTTGTAGTTTGAGATGAAGTGGGATCACCAGGCCTTCCACTAACTGCGGAATTCATCGGTTTTGTCACTACTTGCTCAATCCCAATAATTGAGAGTACGCGCCGACCAAGGCTTGCTATGCGTGGAGAAGGATCCTTGGCCAAAGTACACATGGCCAATACACATTGTGAATATAATGAGTTGTCCAATGGTTTTGGCCTTGAATGGTGGACAACACCGTTGCTGATAACATCATTCAACAATCCAGAGTCAGAATGTTGAGAAGAATCATCAGATAATGGTGATCCATGCATAATTCCAGATGTTGTAAGCGGGCTGCTGGTGGAGACTCTTCCATCTCGAACCGCAGATGAATTCTCACCACCTACTCTTGTTAAAGGACCAATTTGGGATGAAACAATACTTGCATGTGGTACATACTGGTTTGAGCTAGGATATCCACTGTTTGCACCTTTTAAATGGGCCAAAGAAGGCGAGTTTAGCAAAGATGTGGACTGAGGTTTCCAGTAGGCAGCTGCAATTGACTTCAGGTGGTGCTTATGGCCAAATGCAAAGCGTGCCAGTGCTGTCAAGGATCAGAGAGTAGTAAAAATCACTAAAAATGCAGAATATTAAAATCACAAAGCAAACATGAAACATAAAGAGGAACAGAGTTGTGAGCACAAAGGCAATCACTAGTAAATAGAAGACACTTAAGCAATTTAATCAAACATGGGAAAAATCAAATGCAATCAGTATCACACACCTACAGCAACCTCAGCCCTGACCAGTGGGCTTCCATCTGAAACAACACTTAATATACTTCTAACAATGCTAATTTCAGCTTTAATTTTTTCATCGTCATCACATTCATCGTCTCCGCCAACCCCATCTCTGCACGCATCACCCCCTACATCAAGTAGGGTAGCCAGTGCAAACACAGCAGAAGCCCTAACCTGGATCAGAACAAGCTCCAAGGATTGAGAAAGAAAAGATTATATAAAATAATAACCTTTCCCCAGACAACAAAACCACAAGAAAAAATGTAAACCTCTGGTTGCGACTCGCACAGCAAAGGAGCATATATAGCAGGAGCATCTGCTTGCAAACCAAGAAGTTGAGCCTCTGTAAAATCCTCCCACAGCTTCCCAAGGCATAGGCAAAGCCACTGCAGAAATAGGGGTTCGGATTGTCCATCATTGGGCGTTGAATCCTTAAGGTGCTTCAAACACACATGAAGTAAACCAGCCTCAATACAAGCTTCCTGGCCCCGACGATGCCCATCAACAATTACTGCCAAAACAAAAGCAGCCATTGCACGCTGTTCCGGATATGCTTCCATACTATCAAGAAACCGGATAAAATATGTATGTCCCCCATCCTTGACCAGATCAACTTGGCATGACTGGGATAAAAAAGAAGAAACTTTATAGTTACCATTGCTTCATTGATCGCAAGATCAAACACATATATATTACAAAATATAAAAAGATAAGAAAGCCGCAAAACAACTGTAATCAAGGACAAAATAAACATAATTGCTGAAAACAACAAAATTACAAGTATAGCTAGACTTGAAATTTGTAGCAACCAGTTCAGCACACCATGTAAAAGGTTATACACTTGAACAACCCCTTAATGAAAGCCCTTTAGGCTTGAAAATTGCAAAGGCAACAGCATACCTTGTGCCTTTTAATTTGACGAGGGAGGTGTAATGATTTCATACTCTTAGACCAAGAACCACATTACACTAGTAGTGAAAACACAGTTAAGCACAACCACTCACAAGGATGTCGGATGATTTCATAATCTTAGACCAAGAACCACATTACACTAGCAGTGAAAACACAGTTAAGCACAACCACTCACAAGGATGTTGGCGTTTTTTCCCCCCGGTCCCAAAAAACTTGATGCACATTGCTCAAAGTAAACCTCATTATTGCCAACTTAGGCTAAATTTCCATGCCAAATTTAACCCTGTTCTGCCTACAAGCTCAGCAAAATAAAATATCCATCGTTCATTCAAGTGCAACACTAAAGAGGCACTCGAGCAAAATCTTAGTGGCACCAAATCCCCATTTATAGTCCCGTGTTTTTTGAAAGCTCACAAGCATCTCGGCTGTTTTTTTCAATTGGTTAAATCATTATTTTACATTAAGTTCTAAAAAACTGAAACAACTGAAAACATAAATGTTAGGTAATGTATCACATATTGACAAATGCTGTACATATGGAAGCATATCTTAAATTGATAGACACTTGCAAAGAAGTTTTGAATGTACCTTATCAAGTGCTAGAATTTTAGTCCATATAAATACAAGAATTTGCCTCAGTTCAGGCGTTGTTGTCTGCAACAGCTTCAGCACATATGGAAATATACCAACAGATAATGCCTATAAGAAACAAACCCACTTAACAATAAGTCAAGAGTATTACAAACAATGAACAACGAACATACACAGTGGTCCAAGAAAAAGAATTGCAAGAAAAAAAAACAGAAAGAAAGAAAAGTTACCAAATCTACAGCCCAGGGCCCCATATCAAGGAATCTCCCAAGAAGCACCAACGCCCGAAATCGATGGCATTGACTAAGTAGAACCTGCAAATGAAAAAAGCTAACTTTCATAATCATAATCAGATAGTGCCGAAAGGACAAAAACAAAAGACCAGACCAGGTTCACAATAATCCAGTTTATCATTCCACTATAAAGAGCAGAAAGAAATAGCCTAATAAAACATTCCCTAAGCTGAATCAAGAAATAGAGCTTTCATAGCTTCCAACAAAATAAAAGTAAATTACATTCGACTGGATAAAACTATTAGCAAATGGTTAGGGAAAACAACTAGCACCATACAAACTGCATTAAAGCCACTTAGAACCAAAGCCCAATAACATGACCCAAAATTTATGTAAACGCTCAAGATTCTAAATCTGGCATATTTATTTAAAATATCTGCATTGTTTGTTCCTTTCTCCACCATTTCTAAAAAAAGATCAACAAAAATCCAGCTGCAGAAGCCTTAATAGCCTCACGAGAAAGAAACTTGTGTATACACACTATGCAACCACCAAAAAGCACATAGAATGATGGGCATGAAGGACTTAAACCTTCTCATCAAATGCCAAGGAACAAGACCTTGAAGTTCCAAATAAATTAATCAAGACCTTGAAGTTCCAAATAAATTAATCTTTCATGAAAGCAACGTGTGCAACTCAGTGGTACTCTTGTGGAAAAGCAGGAGGGTTGAGGTCTCGGGTTCGAGTCCCACCTTCATCGACTAGTATCAAAAACTAACATGGGCGAAGAAAAGTGTCACACCTGAAGAACAATAGGTAACTGCTCCGGTGGCTTCTTGTGTTCAGAACCATGATCCAACCATACCTCAAAAGCAGTCAGCTGTTCAGTGAAGAAAGGACTTGACTGAAACAAAACACCCAAAAATTAGAACAGGTTTCAGCTAAACAGACAGATTCATTCACTTCTTAATGCCTAAAATAATCAAGCAAAAAAGCATTAATGCCATGAAACTCACTTCAAAAAATAAACATACAAAAGACAGGAAAATACCTGAAACTCTGCATTAGGGTCCTCCACTAGAGATGGAAGCTGAGAGAGACAAATTTCAGCAGCCATATCCCATGCATCCCTGAAACAGATGGCATCAGGAAATGACATGCAAATTTATGAACACAACAGAATGAACTCAAACAGTGTCGTCTAGTACCACATGTGATGCTGATGTGTAGGTGGCAACATCGGGTGGGAAACTGGAGAACAATTTGCAGATCGCATTATTCTCTCCGCAAGTAAAAAATTCCTGAAGAGACTAGCAACTAACAGATCTTGTCTAAATAGTCTCTGGAAGAGATCTGCAGAGCAAAATGAAGCATTAATTGTACCACCAAAAAACAAAAGACAAACTAGGCCACAGTCAAAGAAAAAGCACATCTGAAAATACAAAAAAAGTGTTACTTATTCCACAAATATTACCATGAGGCAAGACATTCCAAGCGATTGTGTCAGTAACTGCTGTGAAGATCCAATTCAATTCCCCCAAAAGTGTCTTGCGGTCATTTTGCCGGCCAGGAATTTTGTCTATCAGGGAGTAGTCTAGGGACTCGCAAAGTAAAGAACGTCGGTAGAACCTGAGAGAGGAAGATTATCACATGTTTAACAAGCCAAAACTCAATTACCATAATCCTTAAACGTTAACCACAGAAGCATCAAATAAATAGCTAATATAATATCTCAATCAGTCAATAATACATTACAACAATGCAATTTTACATGCTTTATTACCAAAAGAACATAGCAACCAAAAAGGTGAAGACAAAAATGCTAGTTTAAAGACAGAAGTTCGAGGTACGAATAAAATGAAAACCAGGCACAGGAAAAGATATTCACCATCTCAATGCCATCTTAATGGGTGTGGTGAGGCAAGAAGTGAACACATCAGCAGGAAATTCATCACTCTGAGGGAGAGTCTCATGAGCTTCACAGGCTGCAAGTAGAATGCAATCCCTCCCGGACCCAGCAGAGCTGGATGCATTCAATTCTTGAAGCTAAAAAGGGTAATTTTAAAGGAAAAAGGATCATATTAGAGTCCATAACACTATAATTTAGGGCCAATTTTAAGCATTATATTAACAAACATTATAATATCAACAGCTTCACTGAATATCAAATCATGATACCTCTATGAAGGCATTGACAATCATCCCAGCAGCAGAGCAGTCAAAAACATAGATCGATGGTGTCTTCAGCCAGGAGTCAAGATCGCAGATTGGCAAGGGAATATATTGTGTATAGCTCTAGATATCAGAAGTAGACAGAACATTTAGTATGGTCAGTATAAGCTTAACAAGAGAAATGACTAGAGCAGCAAGAGGAATAACCTTATTGAACAGCCAGATTTCACCATTAGCAGTTGGCTTCGGAACACCATGACCATTATAATGGAACAGGACTCTCTCAGATTTGGCGTACTTTCGACAAGTATTACAAAGTTTCTTCACTTCATCCACAGTAGGATCAAGTTGAACTTTATAACGAGCCTGATGAGAGGAAAGAAAAGGTTATTTGAAAGGGGTACTCAAAATATTATAACAGGTAATATGCATGAAAACATTCTTACCCGAGGTTGCCACCTTTCATACTGAATACTCAATGTTTTTCCAATTGTTTCAAGAGCTTTCTGGGGGGGCATGGAAAATGGATCTGTCAAAAAAGAATATCTAAATCTGAAAGAAGAATTATGATACATCCATATAAAGCACCGAATTTCCCTTAAAAGAGTTACAAGAAGGGTCAAAATTAAAAAATATTGAATATATGTGACATATTTTCAATGAGAATTGTTTTGAAACTGCACATATAGAACGGAGGGGAGAGAAGACAGCTAGCAATCAGAATACAAAAGGAGTAGCAGTCGGAAAATGACCTATCCAACACTCCATTCTGGCACAGGGAGATATCTTTATTACATCAGGTGGATCCACACTAATGTTTAAACACAAAACTAGAGCCACATATCCTGTCTTCATCTGCAAGATGCAAGACACAAATGAGAGTAAGTATATAACTTGCATGCCATCTTATGTGAATGTATAGAAAACCAAAGAAGATGGAAAATTTGATAAGTGATAGAGCCAAGATCAAGATAACACAATTAGAAGGGGGGAAAGCTGTTTCAACCGACACCTATGCAACAAAAGAAAACACATGAAAAAGAAGCAAGGTCTCGCCAACCTATCCAACTTCATCCCTTCTGAATAGAGAAGCCAGTTAATTTCACTTCCCACTGCCCACTCCAAATTTTTTTCCCAATTACCAATTTATCAATACCCAATCCCAAGTGCTATGCCCGCAACTCGGGGTAAATATCTAAGTATTAACAAAAGACAGCACGGGTGGGTCAGCAGCCAGATAGGGACATAAGTGGACAAAATACATAATGGTCTAGTTTCCTTTTGCCTAGAGAATGCAACAACATCCATACACTATCAATTAGCCATTCTAATGCTGAGCACTTTGTAATTTAACACCACTAAATTCTTCAAATATATCACCTCAACCTCAAACTTCTACTCCAACAAACAAACCTTTCCAGACTCATCCTGCTGATTAGCAATGACAATGAATAAGGTTAAATGAAAGATCCATTTAATCTTAAACATAACAGTAAAACAGAATGGTTGTGCTTTTTCCTCTGTTTTTCTACATGCATGCTCATTTCGATCATGTTAAAAGAGCTCATGAGCAAATGCAAATCTATTATTTGGAACACATCTTGAATGCATTTTGGGCATCACAAACAGGCATCCAGGAGCTAATCGGGTTAAAATAGAAAGAGAGGAAGCTAACAATTGACCAAAAACGTCCACAATCTCCTCCACTTACTTATCTCATGCATGCGATATCTTCACAAAGGCAATCAATCCGACACAAAGAAAGCAATCAACAACTTGGAAAATCTTGTTTCTGAGAAACGGGTGCACAATGTCTCATTGATGCAAGAACTTAACCAACAATATTTCAAGTGGAAACGAGCATGTGTACACTCAATTGCTATTATATTCTGTTCTTTCTACTATACTGGCAATGAAACACTACGTAAAATATCTCTCTGCCAGAACCATGTCTATATCCCCTTTCAAGCATTCAACTCCACATTCAATAATTCACAGAAATGTTGATGCTTCAAGAAGAGTGTAATACTTCATCTACCAACTTCCAATATTGTAGCATCCATGAGAAAAAGATTCAACATTTTTCATCTGCAAAGTCTATCAGATCATTGAAGTTTGTAGCATTTTCTAAGCAGACGAAGGTGAATAGTCATTTTATTTAAAATTGATGCAATCAATAAGATTAACTCTCTCTGCAACAACCATAGGAAGACTGATATTCCTTCATGTTACGGATGATAATCAGTGTTATACCCATGTCTGCAACTTCCTTCTTCATGTCATTCAAGGGTAAAACGAAAGCTATCTGCCATTAAACTCCAAAGCCTGTCACATGCACATTTCCTGAGAAAATAAGCTTCACGGTGGCTCTACCTATTTTTGTTCAGGAACTTGTAGACACTTGGCTAAAGGGAATGGCAACAGAGGCTACGGTAGTCATAGTAATCATTGCAGATTTCTGGTTTCTTGATCATTGAGAGGCCTAATTAAACAGACTTCTTCCCTCAAAGTCAAATTACATGAACTCCTTTGGAGAACATTTTCAGACGTTAGAATCTGAACACCAACAAATTTCCCAAGAAGACAGCCTAATGCAACATAAAGCACCTGATGACCTGAAGTTTAAGCCTAATAAACAAAAGTCTCAGTGATGGCTTCTTCAGAAACTCTAATGCAATTTATATGTGACGCGTATGGTAAAAAAGCCACAGCATTCACAGTGCAAACCTCTCAAAAACAAATATGCAGATCCCCAGAGTCACAATCAAGCTAACTGGGGCCTGAAACCCAATTCATGATCCATAACATGAACCTCAGTTCGTATACAAGCCAACGATTCCTCAAAGAAGCAGTATTTGAAATTTTACACGTTATTTCTATATCCCTGTATTCCCAATGCAATGCATTTTCCTTAAGGTTCTAATCCCTAATAATAAACGCCTGAACAAAAACCCTAAGATAGATTTTAAGCTAATCTCCATTTACCGCAACAAAGACGGGCAGGAATTCAAAAAAAAAAAAAATTGAGTTAAGCTTACTCTGTCTTTAGGCCGCCATTTTGAAACAAGGCCACTATCAGAGGGACCAGTGGGTACAGAAGCTTCAAAAGCGTCGTGCCGGAGTTCACATAACACAACCGGCTGCGGTATATATGGTATACTCGTGGAAGTAGCCGCCGTCTGGGCGACGGCGGAGACGGCATTGCCATAACCACTGCTGCTGGCGGAAGTCTCGGAATCTCTCCGCTGGGAGGCGGCCAAATCCTCGTCGCCGCCGTGGCTTGAAACATAGTCGTCGAAGTGGTTGTGGTTCTGCTGATGCTGCTGCTGGGGGTGATGATGGAGGTGGTGGTGGTGGTTGGGATGTTGGTGGTGATGGGAATGATGGTTGGAGACAACAGCTGTAACGGAAGATTGCGAGAACCGAGACGCCATCAAATCCCCCAATGCCATCCAAATCCTCGAAACCCTAGGGGTGATGAAATTATGCACACAGGAATCGAGCCAAGCCAAGCAACCAATCACCGTCGTTGTTGCAGCCCTAAAAGAATCACCCCCACAATAAACATCCAACTAATAACACACACACCAAGTCACCAACCAATAAGCTCTACAACCAAATCAGAAGGATGTTTCTTCCGGAAGGAAGAAACCCTAGCTTCCGGGAGGAGGAGGGAGGGGAGTAAGGTAAACTGTGCGTCGTCGTTTAGGGATCAAACGAAAAAAAAAGGGGGGGAGCGAGTGAAAAAGAGTGTTGTGTGTATGGAGCAGCAGCAAGTGCTCTCTTTTGTTTGGTTAAAAATTAGTTTAGTTGATTAAATTAACTAATCAACGAAACCGCTGGACCAGCGGCGCATAGAGATTCGATAGAGGAAGGGGAGAGAATCCAGCTCGGAGATGCGGCGGAGGAGGAGGAGGCTGGCGGAGGTGGTGGTGGTGTTGGTGGTGGAGGCGCATAGAAAGGGATACAATGGCGGCACACACAACAGAAAAAAGGGAGCAAAAAAAATAAAAAGAGAGGCTGAAGAAAATAGGATTTTGTCAAGCGAGACGGAGGGGATCAAAAGTGTATGTATTCTGTGTGTATGTGAGCGCGCGTGTGCCTTCTTGTCTTTCATTTCTTTCCCTTTTTCCTTTTCTCCTCATTTTTGTCATTTCTTTTACTATTTTTCTCCCTGAATTTCAAATTAACATGTTACTTAGTTCCCTATTTTGCTCCCTTTTTTCCCCCTTGCTAGTTTTAAATACGCATTTATATCCTTTATCAGAATATAAATTTTCAACTCGGTACAAGGTAATTCCACAATGCTTTTTCCCTTTTGAGAATATTTTCACTTGCCAGGTTAGAATGTTTTAAATTCCAGAATCCTCGAATTTAATTTTGTGGATCAATTTCTGTTTTTTTTTTTTTACTTTTTTGCGAAAAACTAAAAGTAGTAATAGTCAGGAGACATTGATGGACTCTTGTTGTGGTATTTAAACGTGTAACGTAACTAACACATTTAGTGTCTAAATTTGTTCATTAAAGTTACTTATTTAGCTGTCCTTTGACTGGTGTTTATGTACTACTATACTCCAGATTATAAACGTGAAAATCTACAAACCTGCCACCATCCTAGCGTTCGTTAACAAAATTTATGCGACAAATGGATTCCGCGGCAGTATGTGGTGGCACATAAATGACCTCTCTATGAAAATTGCAGGTGTTTGTGGGTCTCTTGCCGCTGATTTTGTGTGAGAAGGAAAAGGAGGGGGCAAAAAGAAAACGTATATTGCCTACCCCCATTACATTCTCAGTTTCCAATTTTGATGGGTTTTTATTGCTGTAATAAGTTTGGTAACAAACAATAAAATAAAACCGAAAAAGAAAAGAAGAAAAGGAGGAAGCCAACCTTGACCAATCAATGGTGTCATGGTAATAGCCAGCTCACAATCGTACATGAGTACATTTAAATGTATGACATTGAAGATGCTTAGATTACAAGTAGGAATGATGTACTCTGGATCAGTACCTGTACTCTTCGTGTACGGGACAGAGAGGGGGAGTTATGGTAGTAGTAAGTAGTATGTAGACAAGGTTCCTGGCAGCTCTACGTAGATTGGCCTATGCTACTTAGATTCTCTTCTTCTCTCTTTTCCACACCAAACTATGACACCTAATATTTGTTAGTAGCACTATACGTGTTTGGTTGTCAATCGGGTAAAAAAAAGGGGGTTATGTTATGTTAGTTCATTTTCATTCCCCCCAAGAATATCCTCTCTTACATTATACTCCTCCTATCTTGAATAACTTCACCTGACTATCGTACACACATAATGAGAATTTTTGAATGCTTTGTTGTGGGAGAGCCTGGAGCAGAGTTAATGAGAAAATTTAAGGGAATATGGGATTTTCTATGTGTGTTTGGTACAGAATCAGTATCACAAATCTATGTGATAATTGTGTTTTAACTTACTAACTTGTGATTTGTGAATTGCATATGCCACGCCATCAAAGTTACACTACTTTGCTTTTTACATGGCAGAGAACACTTATCTGTAAGATGGAAATACGTGGAGGTACAAGAGCGAACGAAATGAAAAGAGATTTGGATCCTCTCCTGTACAGTATTCAACAGGAGAGATCCTGTTAAATAAATGTCGTTGATTTGTTTAATCAATGGCTCTAAAATGTGTAAGGTAAGAAAAACTAAAAAAATTAAATAAGGTAAAAATAAATTCTCACCATTGATTTTGAAAATTATGACCACGATTCAACCAACAGGACATAACTTTACAGGAGAGGATCTCAATCCAATGAAAAGTATTCCATTCCCAAGTAAGAAAAGGGAGCCAATTGTGTAGGGAAAAAGGAAGAAATAAAGAAAATTTCTCCCACATGTGTTCAGACTCGAGAATTTTCTATTTCAGGATTGTTTTAACTAATTTGATCCATTTGATATTTGCGAGTGAGTCTGTATAATCATCAAAAAAGGAAAATTAGGATTTCACGTTAGTTTGTTTCCTTTTTTATGGGTCGTGCAATTAATTTGTTAATTTATTTCTTCTTATTAGTACTATAGATAAATCAATGTACTTCGACCAAAAAAAATATATATATATAGCAAAGTACTAGTTCCCCACGGATTAATGTCTACCTTAAGTGTGTAGTACTTCGTCTTTCGAGTAAATTCATCACAAAAAACACATGGTTGTAGACTGTAGTGTCATTCAAGCGGGTAGTTCCAAATAAATTGTTCCAAAATCAGCAGCAATTGTTAATTGCAATAACTAAAAAACATGGCAAAACCATGTAAGTCATTGGCCGGTTTAAGATATTTTCATAATCAATTCAAAAGAAAAAAAAAAGAAGAAGAAATGTTTAACTTGTTCCTCTTTTTTTTGGCCAAACTGTTGAACTTGTTCGGACAACATTATAATTAACTATTCTAGGACTTGGCTAGTTGTGGATAAGTTTGTAGTGGCCTTGCAATGTTTATAAGAGTTTGGGGAATATAGGAAACCTTCACTCCAACATCCAAGACTAAATACAAATTGCTTCCAATTTTCCATGAAATGATCAAATATTCAGTGGATTCTGACCCCGTTAAAATGGAGCATAATGGATATACTCCGAACCAATTGGCTACAAGCATATGTCGTGACAAATGTGTATTAACTGTTATAAATAATAGGTGATAATATGTTGTGTGGAGAAGAATTAATGGAGATGAGGAAGAAGGAGAAGAGTGGGAGCAAGCTCGTTCATTTTATTTTTCTGTATCTAGAGCAAAACCAGTACAGCTCCTTTTATAGGCATATGCAATTGTGTGTCTGGTTGTTGGCTACAGTAAACTTTAGTACAACAATAATTCATCCATATTTTTCATAACACTCCCCCTTGAATGTTGTTGTACTTTGAATAGAATACGTTTTTAGGATAACTGCCTCATTAAAAACCTTACCAAGAAAAACCCTGTGGGATAAAAACTTGGTAAAGGAAAAAAAGAGTGCAGTGCGTATTCTACTCCCCCTCATTTTGGCCTCTCTCGATTTCTTGTTGTCGTTGTATACCAATAATCCTCTTGTCAACTTCTGGGGATGTGTGCCTTGTCTGATCACTTTTGATACATCATTACTTCAATTGAACAGAGTTAGCAGCATTATCTTCATGATTTTTGTCGTTGGAGCGTCTATCTTGCCATCTTGCTTTTGTAGCCCCGATGATATTTCAATATCATGTGTAAAGTTGTGGTTGATGTCCGTCTCTGCTTTGTGTGGACTGAATAAGGGATCTACATCTGCAAAATCAGCTTTACTCTTTTTCGGGTTTACTGGATTACACATTTGTTATTCCCCGAAGATAAGAGCAAATACATATAATGCCGATAGGCTTAAATAAAAAAAACTTCAGGCATTATGTTACAAGCAATACATATTGCACTTAGACAGGATACTCCAGGATCAGTCTAATAGCACGGTATTTGGAAACTTCTTTGGGAGTTCCAATCATAAATAAGTTTATCCATACTCAAAATGATTTAAATTATGTAAAGATCAGTTCAATTCTATTTTGTAATTTCCCGGAAATTAATTGCTTCAGGTAACTTGGATCCTTCAGGGATCTTCATGTATATATCATGACTCATAGATCCATAATAATAGGCTATAATAGCATTCATTAGATGCATTTCTAATACTTTTCACATACTGCCAGACAAAAATAATTGCATCCACCACAGGGGAGTATATCTCCTCATAATTAATACCTGGTCGTTTGGATAAAACTTTGTGCCATAAAACCGTGCTTTATACCTCATATTCTTTCCCCGCACAAATTCCCATTTTATGACCAGTTGAATTTTACACCTTTTGGTGTACGGACTACAAGTCCGAAAAACTTCTCGCTTCGGGCGAGTCCAATCTCTCGCTTCGGGCGAGTCCAATACAGCCTTAATTGTATTTCTATATTTTGGCCAATTATACTGTGCCTACATTCGTCAATGTAGGTTCATGATCCTCATTTCATTTAGCGCTATATTAAACATAAATATTCCGTCGACGGTTATTTCACGTCGGTTCCATCTTATTTCTGACACTGTAATTGAGATCTCATCATATTCAACTTATTTCAGGTACCTGTATTACTTCTGAAACTTTATCAATTTGTGTCAGACAACCTCTTATGGAGGATTTTCCTCTTCTGGAGGACTTTTAATTCCAACCTCTACTGGAGGCCTTATTTTCTTACTGGGGCTATCTTATCACTTTGCTCCTTTTTCTCTATGGAAAAATTTTTCTTATGGAACCGAGCACATTATATAGATTCATTTGCATATTGTTCTTCAGGAACATCAAAATAGGAGCATTTGCAGCTGGTATATGGTCACATATTTCAAATAAATATGTCTGGCAAATGACTTATTAATCTTTTGCAAATGAATTATCTTTTTGAACTTCAGGTTCATACTAATATTCGAGGATCAAAAATTAGACATTGATAAGTCATTTTAATAATTCTCTTGATCCAGCTGCTTATTTTCTCTCCCCCTGATGTTGGGTAAAACATCAACTAATAAGCAAATATTGCTATAAATAAATCTCCAATCCCCTGTCATAGGTTTCAATTACCTTTATAATTTATGGAGATACATACCCAACGTAGATTCCCAATCTTCTTTAAGGGACCAATTTCACAATCCTGTGGTGGAGCATTATATAACTGATGGTCCGAAGATGGGAGATACTATGTCTATGACCATTAATCAATTAAATGGGGAGGTCCTTATGACATCATGTTGGCTTGATGCACTCAAGTGTTGCTGCATATAAAATATCATTTTCTCAAGCAATAATATTTCATCAACAGTCGTGTAATCAATTGTCAATGTTCCCCCAGATCTGTTTGGGTTTATTTCCAATGATATACAGTCTCCATTGATGAAATATCCCATCATTATCTAGACATATAGTCTAGTATCATAAGAAGGGACATGTGCCCGCAAGTGGCATAATAAGTGCGCACTTATGCCAACTTGCGTCACACAATAAACCATCTAGTCGATGCATCGTAAAAATTACCTAAATGGTTAACACCGCGGATTGATCAGTCCGCGTTCATGTCCCTGAATCATTCTTAAACTTGCTGGTGATGCTAGGCCATTCTCATCTTAGGAAGGCCGTGTAATAAGTTTTGCAGCAAACAAACACATGGAAATTTATTGATTGTAAAAACTTCTGGTTTTTCAATCAATGACCAAATCAATTTAGTGCATCATTATTGAACCGGGATAGCCCAACCGGTCATGCCAATCAATAAATTCATAAACCAACTTCAAGTTGGTGTCAGCTTCAGGCTGCACAAGCTGTGTATCTAAACACTTAAAATTGCTAGCTCCAGGCCAGTGCATTCCAGCTTCTGGCTGGATATGATAAGTTTCAATTACTCAATTGCTAGCTTCAGGTTGCAATACATGTGTCAATATTAGGCTTATTCCATCCACTCATGTCGAAAAGATCAGAATTATTGGGCAATAATTAATGTAGTGGCAGACATCTCCAAAAGCAAATCCTCGAAGATTGTAAAGCTTTGGAATTTTCTGAATAATAATATAATCCACCGAAAAAATCTTCTGGATCATTTCGGGGACACCTGGCTATCTATGCTCAGGCTATAAAATGGGGGAAGGATTACATGGGAAGATACAGGAAAAACTCATAGATATAGAAAAATTCATCAGAGCAAAGGAACAGAAAACTCAACCAAGACAAAAATGCCTTCCCCAGCTACTGTTTTCTTTGTTGAGGGTGCCTCACTAGGCAGAAGAAATAGATTGGCCTATAGCATGGTAAATGAACAACAAGAGGAACTGCCTAATGATCTGGCGAGAATTCCTCGTTTAGTGTTTGTAGATGAGCTATACTCGTCTAGGTTCTTTGTGACTCCAATGGAAGAAACTTTCTTCCTGGAGGACCAAGGCAATCTCAGGACAAATTTTTATGGCTCAGCTAACTCTATAATATTTTTCATATCTGCTAGGATGCAGGAATTTCAGCTAGAGCCTTCATGCCAAATTTTAAATGAAAGCAGTTATTATCAGGTTTCCATGATGGCTCGGAGCGTCCCAAGGGTGACTGGGTTACCACCTACATGGCCTAAGGTATGACTTTTATTGTGGAATTGCAGGGGTATAGCAAGAAGGTCTCAAGACTTTGTGCGTACCTTAAGGGATCTGAAGAATCAGTACAAGCCTAACATGGTACTGATTACTGAGACTATGTGGCAAGCAGGAGAGAATCATGGTGTGATTCCACTTCGTTTTCCTCCAGCGAATCGGTTTGAGATACCTGGAGAAAACAACAGGGGTGGTATGTGGTTCTCCTGGAACGACAGTGTTAGGGTCAACATTAATAGTGAGGCTCAGAGTTTCAGGGTTAATGTTGAACCCAATAGATAGATTACTTGTTTAAGCATATGTATGAGAACCATTCTTCTTTGAATGTTTTCCAGTTATGGATCTGTTTTGCAATAATAATATGCATGTTTACTTTGAGCCTTTTCCATTTATTATCTCATTTACGCCCACAGGCACAAATAATTATACTGTCTTATTCGCTTCAGGGAATAAATCTGAGTCAATTCATTTGGATCCATAATAATTCATTTTATTACTGGGGATGTCTGTACTCGCGTAAATATACGATCTTCTAGATCATATTAAAACATGCGTTCTTCAGGAACATATTCGAATTTATGCTCTTCTGGAGCATGTTAATCATTTTTTCATTTCGAAATGTCATAATATGTTATATTGACATCCACACACATATAATTCTCCCCCTGTGGATGTCAATTTTGCATTGTCTGCGAGACTGATGCTTCAGGCATTATTCCGAGAAACAATTATAAAGTACTAAAAAGTAAATAAAAATAAATTGCAATGAGTAATAATTTAGACTGAACATAAAAATAAATTGAATATAAAATGAATTGTTAAGCAAGTATAATATACACCTTCTGGTGGTCATATAATTGCCATCTTCTGGTGGTAATAATGTTTAGTTTCAATTTTTCTTCGAAGGATCTGCAGGATCTTTTGAACGGTAAGACTTCCAGTCTTCGTTGTATTTTTTGTTCCCGAGTCTTCTGGACTCTTTCATTTAGTCTTCCTGACTATCCTCATTTAAATACATTTTCGCATTTAATGCCCATTATAAATTTCTTCCGGAAATTTTAAGGGCCTCAAATTCAAATAACATAATTGAATATATAAATGCTTAATTAAAATAAATAAGCAAGGGGCCTTATATTAATTACCCCAAGTAAAGTAAATGACAGAAAATTAAATGATGGGCCTAGTACGAGCCCATATTAAGCATAAAATTAAAGACAAGGTAATTAAATACAATGGGCCCTTTTATAGCCCAAATAAATGTCTAAAAATTAAATGCGATGGGCCTTTTTATTAATTAGCCCAATAAAAATTAAATTGCTGAAAAATAAATGCAATGGGCCTATAGCGAACCCAATAAAAATTAAATTGCAGCAAAATAAAAGCGATGGGCCTTATACGAGCCCAATAAAAAAATGTAAAGGAATAGGCGGCTTAGCCGACCATTATGGGCCTTTCATGAGCCCAAATAAAGCATAAATAAAATTAAAAGCATGAATTTAAATGCAATGGGCCCTTTAATAGCCCAATCGGAATTTAAATAAAAACAAAAAAATATGCTTACTCGATAAATCTTTCAGCAATAATATATATAATATATATTACTAATATCCGGTTACTATTCCGGTATGTATATGCCATTAGCCTTCTGGGCTTGGCGGGAAAAAAACCCGAGGTATAAAATTCCGGCCAAACACTTCGGGGTTCGCCGGGAAAAATTCGAGGCGTTCGGATTTCGGTCAAAATTACTATTCACGATCAAAATCACGAGGTCTCAAATTCCGACCAAACACTTCTGGGTTTGCCGGTTTCCGGCCAAAATCAGTATTCACGGTCACCGAAAATTACTATTCATGGTGCCGGAAATTACTATTCACAGTCCGGATAATTTCTATTCACCGTGCCGGATCATTACTCCGAGGCTCATCGTGAGCTCACAATACATTTAATTATCCAGGATCTGCATAAAACAGAAGTCTAGGGACTAAAGTGTAAACCTGGTCATCTGCTCTTTTTTAAAAAAAATTTGGACTGGGCCCAAGGCAAGCCCAAAACCAAGCCCAGGTGTCCAAGGACAGGCCCAGGCGTCAGCCCACGCAGGCCCGGATCAGCAGACCCGCGCGCAGGCCCAGCAGCCCAGGTCCAAGCCCGTTATCAGCCCAGGCCCGCGCTTCACCAAACCCACAGCCCAGACCCGTGACCATCGGGTCAAACCATACGCAAACGGGTCACGCCTGTTTCCAGACGGGTCGTGGCTCACCTCTGCTGCAGGCGGCCGAAGACGACAGGGAGGAGGGCGGAGGCGGCTGCAGGCTGAGCGAGACGGCGTGCGGCAGCAGGGACAGGAGGCGCGGTGGAGGACGTGGCTGCAGGTCGACCCGGTCGGGTCCACTGCCGCGCGAAGAGAAGGCAGCCGGGAGGAGGGTCGCGCCGGAGAGAAGAGGAAGGTGGAGGAGAAGAGAGGCTGCGGGGACTGGTCGGGCGTGTGGTGGTGGGCTGCGTCGGGAGGCGGCGGCAGAGGAGTGCAAGGAGACAGACCCGGTTGTGACTTGCGGGTTGCCGGGCGCGCAGTCGGGTCGACGGCCACTGCCGGCGCGTCAGGCGACGGACGTGAGCGGGGGAGGCAGCGGCGAGTCGGTGATGGCGAGGGGAAGACGATGGTATGGGCGGTGAGGTGAGACGTGGCCGGGAAACCTTTACGGTGAACAGTAACCTGAAGGGTGGTATACTGTTCACCATCATCTTCGTTTTCTTTTTTTTTTCTTTTGCCAAGTGTTTTCAGGAGACGAAAAAAGGAATAGGCTATGGCTGGGTAGAGCTTCGTGCTGATAACGTGTTATAAATAATAGGTGATAATATGTTGTGTGGAGAAGAATTAATGGAGATGAGGAAGAAGGAGAAAAGTGGGAGCAAGCTCGTTCATTTTATTTTTCTGTATCTAGAGCAAAACCAGTACAGCTCCTTTTATAGGCATATGCAATTGTGTGTCTGGTTATTGGCTACAGTAAACTTTAGTACAACAATAATTCATCCATATTTTTCATAACATTAACATCATTTTTGCTGCTTGTTAACATCATTAGGTCTTATTAACATCATTAGGTCTTAATCAGTTGCACACACAAAGTTAAACTCAATGATTATGCACTTGATTTGTAGAGTCTCTAGACTTTGTTACCCTTCCTGCAAAAAATAACTAATTATTTGGACAAATCGTCCACGTGTTACTTTTCCTGTCTCATCTCGTCTCCAGCATTTTGGTTGGTCGCAATTGGGTGAGATATAAAAGACGTGAAATCCCACTTGTATGATCGTATCATTTAGTGAAGACGACAATTAACATAAGCCTGTTTTGTCTCCGATTGGGACAAGTAAATCACGGGGGAGCTGAATCTTTAAGGTAAAGTTTAAGAGCCATAATAACTGAAACTAAAATAAAGTACACACATAGGAGGAAATGTGAGGTTAATTTTCTTTTTGTTTTCCATTTAGTAGCTGGAGCTTTACCCTCACTAATCCAGTTTTGATCCGGATGGCACATTGAGTATAGTGGGTGAATCTCCCAATAAAAATTTTTTGCGTACACGAGAATTCAAACCCGAGACCTCGCTAAAGTGAAACCAAGTAACTTACCACTTGGACCAACCCCCATTGGTAACGTGAGGTAAGTTTAAGTGGTAAGTAATTAAGTTTCGTTAAAGCAAAATCTCAAATTTGAGTTTTTCCATTAGGTGTGTGACCTAACAAAGAATATCTCGGTTAATCAATCCTCTAATATAAAATTTTTTGAAGATTTAGTCAATAATTGTTTGATCCAAGTAATTAAATTGTGCATGGCCATTCAAGAATCTTAACCCAACTTACCTATCAAAATATTAGCTACAGCTTTGGAGTTAACCTCCAATTCAATCCATTCAAACGCTGCATTCCAAGCCAGTAACAAGTATTTTTCTTTAGATATTGAGCGTTTTTTGGCACATATTTTGGAATATTTTGTAATGTATTATGTTTTTTTTCTTAATATTCATATTCATAGAGTAGGCTGTACATTAATACTTTCACCTTTTCCGTTAAAATTATTTTTTCGATTTTCTCTTGGCAGGAACAGAGATTTTGCATGATGCGATAATAAATTATTGGGTCCCTAAAGATGGAACTCAATTGTAATTACAATTCCTGTTTCAGATTTTTTATTTGTATAAGTACATGAAGGGTAATTGCAATTAATGTTCCATGGCGGCGAGGTGTAAGATCCGCGAGTCGGATCCAAAGATTAAGACGCCTGAACTACCAATTTGTTTTTCAACTCAACCATAACTCTAAATATGAACTTGAGGGAAAGAATATTCCATGTCATTTTAATGCCGTTTATTCAAATTGAATATATTAATTACTCACTAGTTATGCTCGTATTCAAATATTCATATATGTAAGAGTATAAGTCCAAAACCAGTCATAAGGTGTCACCGATTAGCTTAATTTTTGGTTGAGATAATCAGCCATTTTGATCAAAGAAACTCATCCCTAAACTTTTTTATTGAATGAAAAAGTACAAGGTATTGTTGGACTAATGCAAGCATGTACTTCATTTGGTAAAATACTTAATTATGGGGCCATGGCCCCTCCTAAGTTGCGTACATGTATCTTTTTTCCAGTAAATAAACATATAAACATGACTGGTTTGATGGTAAAAAATTGAATTGCCCCTATTGAGCTTGTGGGGTTGATACTTTCCAAACCCAATTTTCCCAACATTTTTTCATATTTTTCTTAACTTTGGGCCCTGCAAATTTTTTTTGGTTGGCCCCCCTAACCTATGTGTTGTATTATAAATAAATTATGGTGAATGTCATTGTTACCATCCAGTAAAACTCATTTTTATCATACCTGAATTTACTTCCGGTAAATATTTTATCTATACACTAAATTTTTACTTGGAATTATCTCTTTGGCTAATTACCCTCTATAATTCCATTTGTCCTAATCCTAATATCATCTTCCTTTACCTAACGATTGGAGATTTGTTAATTTCACGATAGAGTTTACCCAACATCAGGGGGAGAAAGTAAGCAGCTGGATCAAGATATTATTGAAATATATCATCAATATATAGTTGTTGATCCTCAAACAAATTAGTGTGAACCTGAAGTTCAAAAGATGATTCATTTGCAGGAAAATTGATATGCAGGTGCCAGACACATAAAGTGACCAAATCTTGTATACCAGCTGCAAATGCTCCTGTTCAAATTAATGTTCCAGAAGAACAAGAATAGTATGCAAATGAATCTAAAGTACGCAAGAAGCATAGAATATACTCGGTTCCAAAAGAAAACAAAATTCTCGATAGAAAGAAAGGAGCAAAATAGATAAGATGGCCCCAGTTAGAAAAGATGGCCTCCAGTAGAGGTTCATATTAAATGCCCTCCAGAAGAAGTCTTCTGACACAATTGATAAAGTTTCAGAAGTAACACAGGTATCTGAAATAAATGAAAATGATGAGATCTCAATTACAGTGTCAGGAATGTGATGAAACTGACGTGAAATAACCGTCGACGGAATATTTGTTTTATTTATAATATAGCGCTAAATAAAATGAGGATCATGAACCTACATCTAGTAGTCAATGTAGGCGTAGAATGATTGGTCAAATTGAGAAACATGATTAAGGCTGTGTTAAACTCGCAAGTGAAGCAAGATATTTTTCGGACCTGTAGTCCGTACACCAGATGATGTAGAACCAGTCGATTGAAAAATGGGTATTTGTGCAAAAAGGAAATCATAATAGAGAAATTCAAAGCACGGCTTATCGCACAAGGTTTTACCCAAACGACTTGATATTAATTGTGAGGAGATATACTCCCTTGTGGTGGATGCAATTATTTTTGATAAATCTGGCATAGTATGAAAAATTAGAAACGCATCTAATAGATGCCCTTACAGCCTATATTTCTATGGATCCATATATCATGACGTATATAAGAGAATCCCTGAAGGATTCAAGTTGCTTGAAGCAACTAATTCCCGGGAATATACAAAATTAAGTTAAATTGATGGTTTAAACCAATTTGCGTGTGCATATTATAAAGTATGTGCATGTTGATAATTCATATGTTTTTTTGTAATTTAAATATTATTGGAACTCCTGGAGAAGCTTCCAAATGCCGTGCTATGATGAAAAATCTCATAAAGAATTAGATTGGTCCTGAAGTACCATATCTAAGTACAATTTATCTTGCTAGTAACATAAAGCCTGAAGCTTTTGCTATAAATTTATTTGCAAAATATAATTTTGCTCTAACGTATTTATATTGGAATATAATATATAAATACATATTCTATTATCTTGGTATATGGAATTATTTTAACCTTGTGAGGCCAAGGTGCATCTAGTTGGTTTTGCAGATGTAGGTCTTTTATTTGATCCACATAAAGCACAGGCAGATACATCAAGTATCATTGTGACCAGAAAACAAAGTATCGTTGTTGCCTCTTCAAATAATGGAGAAATTGTATTCATACATGAAGTTAGCCGAGAATGTGCTTGGCTAAGATTGATGATGCAGCATAGTCAAGATTCATATGGATTAGTTAGTGAGGAAGATGTTCCAACAACGATTTATGAAGATAATGCTAGCTGCATTGCCCAATTGAAGGGAGGATACATCAAGAATCATTCAAGTGACATCTGGCAAATTTATTTACAAAATCAGTTCCTACTACAACTTTTGAAGAATTGATGAAGAGGATTGATTTATGGAGGATTCGAGATATCAAGGGATGCCAAAATCAGGGGGAGTAGAATACGCACTGCACTCTTTTTTCCTTCACCAAGTTTTTGTCCCACTAGGCTTTTCTTGGTAAGGTTTTTAACGAGGCAGTACTTCCTAAGTGTATTCTATCTAAGGTGCAATAACATTCAAGGGAGAGTGTTATAAATAAATTATGGTGAATGCCATTGTTACCATCCAGTAAAATTCATTTTTACCATACCCGAATTTACCCCCGTTAAATACTTTACCCATACACCAAATTTCTACTTGGAATTATCTCTTTGGCTAATTACCCTCTATAATTCTATTTGTCCTAATCCTAATATCATCTTCTTTTACCTAACATCCCTTTGATTTTATCCTTTTAAATTAATCATACTTATTTGTTTTTATCCTCCTATTTCCAACTATAAATACCCCTTCATTCTTTCACTTTCATACACTTACAACCCACCATAAACTTCACTCTCTTCTCATTCCATACACTTCTCTTCCAATCTCCCTCCATCTAAATTTATTATTCTCTTCTACATATTATTATCAAAAGTGTATTATTATTACCAAAGTTGTATTATTACCTTGATCAAGTTTGTATTATTCCATCAAATAGTAAAAATCTTCCCCAATTTTATAACATGTTGAACATTTTTTTCAAAGTTCCCCTTTGCCATTTTATTTTCATAAAGAATTTATCTCAATCTACTTAAGCAGTAAGAGTCTTTGGCTTGTGACCCTAGGCACTTTCCGTATCCACCTTCTTTCTACTCTTGCAAGTCATTCAAACACCAAAGAGTTGATCAAACAACAACATCTATATCTAAATAGACCCTAAATTTACCAATTAACATTGGTTTATTGGTAAAGTGTACTGCATTCTTCTTAAATTCCAAGGTCAAGGTTTCAAGTCTAGGTGGGTGCGGGCGCATAGAAATTATGTTGTTGATAGTGGTCTCACCTCATAAGGGTGATGCGTCAAGCCTTGGGGAGAGATTAATCGATGGTAGTTGATTGGGATATTCTTCCAACATAAAAAAATAAATCTCAAACTTACAATATATAATAAAGGATTTTTTTTGGTTTGACAACAATAGGGTCCCAAATCAAATATAGCATAAATTAGTAAATCCAAAACCAAGCCCGGTTCATGAATAAATACGAAATTACATACCAAACAAGATTCAATCCAAATTGAGACTGGTCCAAGCCTAGCAGGAAAAAAAAAAAAGAAAGAAAGATGTGGGATATTCTGTGCATTCACATTAACTCTTACCTCACCAAACACTAAGAAAAGTCACAGTCGTAGTTATAGAAACAACTACAAAACTCATAAAAGCAAGACTTAATCAGCCAACCCACTCCATTTATTTTTTCTCCTTCTTAGTGTTGGAGGCTGTGGTGGGATTATGGAGTTGTGGTCCATTAGTGGGTTTTCGTGAGGTCGATGTTTGTATGCAGTATGCACAAAATAAGTACTACTCGCCAAACCAATTGGCCAAGCTTGGCATTTGAAGAAAGCATATGATATGGCATTTCCGGTAAGCAAGTCACGGATGGGAGAATCTTGTTCTCGTGTTGGTGATTTACTTCGAGTGGGAGGCGAGGCGAAGCATTATGGTGAAGTTTTAGTATACGGGTGGGAGTTCTCACGTCTCTTTCATCCCGTTGTTAATGTCTTCTTTGGGTGGTTTCCCTCTGTAAGAGCCGTTAGTTTTGATTCAAGAGTGCCGTTGCTCCACGGAAGACCGGTATCAGTATTTACTTCGGTTTGTTAGATTGTTTAGTCTCTCCTATATGTTCACTGTGTTATGTTCTTCTTATTTGAGTATTTGTAATTTTCTTGGAGTCCTAGAGTTACCAACTCTAGCATCTATCCAAGTGTATTTTATGTTATAATTAATGATATTTAACTTTCGACAAAAAAAAAAAAATTACGTGCTTAAGTGGCTTCACCTTTCAATGATCATTCCGCCAAGCTTCAATTAAAAAAAAAATGCAATATATTCCCTCCCCAAAAACCCCATCTTCCATATATGAGAGCTCCTCCTTCCTATCTCAACTGTAAATAAATAAAGCGGGCAATAATTGTCATATTCTAATATTATTTGTAAAGGGTTGATCTCAAGAAAACAAAAAGAAAAGGAGAATGGTTGACCTTAAAAGTCATAAAATTTACAATAAAAAAGAGGGTCAAGAAACTTTATCATCACCTTTTCTCATGTCATATTCCAGCTTTTCAAAAATTTTAATGCAAATGTCATATTCCAGCTGCTTTACTGCATTGCCTTTTGGTGCATCATAAACTAAAGATCTTAAAGAAAATGTGTGTCACAAAGGCCCAAACACCTCATTTCTATCGTGAGAGAGCTCACCCCGGCTAGGCAACCAAGATGACCATAAGTTGTCCCTACAAGGTGGGCTTGAAGCCTACAAAACGCATTAATGGCGCGTTTGTGTGGTAGTATTTTCATGGTGCAGCACAGACAGCATAAGATTTAGAGTAAGAGGATTCCAGTTTTTTTTTTTTTCTCTTTAGTGATCACATGGACGGGAACAATTTTTCCAAAAGCTGCCCTAGCTAGTCATGGTGGCACTATATATATGGTGTGTTTTGTTTTGCATTTTTATTTGTAGTTTGCTTTTGGGCTTTGACTAACACAAGGTAATAACTCGCAAGAGAAGATAAAGAGGGCCAAATTAAAGGATACAAAAAAAGTTGGATGTTGATGGGCAGCAACAGTTTGATTAATTTTTTTTTTTTTGAACAATCATAATCATATATTGTAATTAACCATACATGCTGTCCATGTACAAAAGATCCCTCAATTGAGAGTGAGGGGCATTAAGCCAATGAGGAGGACATTGCCTCTTCCTTACAGCTTTAGCTATCCAGTCTGCTACCTGATTAGCCAACCTAGGAACATACTTAATGCATACAGACTCCAAAGGCAACAAAGTTTGCTTAATATCTTGAATAATAGTTCTACCAAAAACATCTAACTGAGTTGCTTGCCGAATGCCTGCGACCAATTGTTGGGAGTCGGTTTCAATCTCCACCGAAGTGAAGTCTCTTGCCCTGGCAAGAAGGACCGCCTCACGAACTGCTTCCGCCTCGGCTGCGAAAGCAGACTTGCTCTTCTTAGTGAGAGCCAATCCATCAATGAGATTGCCTTGGGAGTCTCTGCAAGCAATTCCAATGCCTGCTGGTTCCAAAGAATTGACCCAACTAGCATCAACATTGATCTTGAAAGTTCCTTGAGTTGGTTTACTCCATCTCTGCTGCACGATGGTTCTGTCCGGATCTGGATTGTCTGCCGCCTGAACAAAAGGTAAAGAGGTCTTGTATCCACTATAATCACAGCACCTAATCCTACACAAAGTTGCATGCGGATTAGGACGAGAATTAGAAAAAATACTATTGTTACGGGTGCACCAGATATGCCACAAAATATATGCAGCTTCCACAAAAAAGGAGGAATCAGCTTTTATACAATTAAGCATGTCTAACCACCACTGCACGAAATTCACAAAATTATCTTGTTCTATCCTAATTCCTAAATTAGAGCCAAACCAAGTAAGCTTGGCATGCTCACAAAAAAATAAGCAGTGTTCTATTGATTCAATCTCCTCACAAAAAGGACATGATGAATCAATTTGCAGATTTCTTTTGACAAGATTCTGATTAACAGCCAGGGCATTCCACGCGATTCTCCATAGGAAATTAGCAACTTTTGGAACCACTTTCAAGCTCCATAAATGGTTCCAAAAAGTTGCTGGTATCCTTGGATTATTGATAGTAATGCCTTGTCTGTATTCATTAGAATTCTGCACTAGTACATTATAACCAGATTTAACCTCATAGTCTCCATGCCTAGAAAAATGCCATACCCAATCATCTGTAACCCTTTGACTAATGGCCAATGACTCAATCAACTCCTTATCCTGTCTTGAAAAACAATCGCTCAAAACACTCAATTTCCAACAATTGACATTAGAATCTATAAGATCAGATACAAAATAAATTCCATCATGAATGGAACTAGAGGCATCTGGTTTAAAAGTTGGGGGTTTGGGGAGCCAAGGATCCTCCCAAATCCTTGTCCCATTACCATTGCCTATATTTCTTCTCAGTCCCATGAACAAAACTTCTCTCCCCTTCAAAATACTGCTCCAAATCCAAGAAGCTCTACTTCCTTGTTTAGCTCTCAGAAAATCAGTTCTCAAAAAATACTTCCCTTTAAGGATTTGAACCCAGAAAGAGTCAGGATTTTTGATAATTCTCCAACCTAATTTTGCAAGCAAAGCTAGGTTGAAAAGTTCAAAGTCCCTAAATCCTAGTCCTCCCTGACACTTAGGAGAGGCTAAAATCTCTTTCCGAATCCAATGAATCTTTTTATGAGAAATATCCTGAGACCAAAAAAATCTGAGAGCTAAGCTAAGAAGATCATTGCAAATTTTCTTTGGAACTTTCACAAGAGACATAATATAGCTTGGAACAGCTGCAAGCACTGCTTTAATTAATACTTCCCTCCCAGCAGGAGTAAGCAACTTTTGCTTCCATGAACAAACTTTTTGTTCCACTCTCTCTTTGAGAAATTTGAATAATTGCACCTTTGACTTACCCCAAAAAGTTGGGAAGCCCAAATAGCTGTCTCCACTGTTGGCTGGTCGAATTCCCATTATTCTTTCAATTTCAGATCTAAGATCGGGAGACACATTAGCACTAAAATATAGAGAGGATTTTGCAAAATTAATATTGAGACCAGAAGCTTGACTAAACTGCTTTATCATATCCATTGTCACCCTAGCTTGATCCAATGTGGCCTCTGTGAAAAGACAAGTATCATCAGCAAAAAATGCATGAGTGACAATGGGACAAAATCTAGCAATTCGCATGCCAGTCAACCTTCTTTCCTCTAAATATTTTGTGATCAACCTGGAAAATGTGTCTGATGCCAAAATATACAAATAAGGAGACAGGGGATCACCCTGTCTCAAGCCTCTTCCAGGACTAAAAAAAGGTGTAGGAGCTCCATTGATGAGCACTGCATATGTGACTGTTTTGACACACTGCATAAATAAATGGACTACCCTTGAACTGAAACCCAACCCAGAAAGAACAGTTTGAAGAAAGTCCCAGCTTAGACTATCATATGCTTTTTGGATGTCCAATTTCACCATCATATGAGTCTTTTTCCTCTTTTTACTTAATTTCATAGAGTGTAAAGCTTCATGTGTGATAATGATATTATCCAAAATAGAACGATCAGGGACAAAAGCCGTTTGCATATGTGAGATAATATCAGATAAAAACAGTCTAAGTCTATTGGCAAGCAGCTTTGAGAAAATTTTATATAAGAAATTGCACAGCCCTATCGGTCTATATTGTGATACCAGTTCCGGGTTTTTGATTTTTGGAATCAGAGATATATAGGTGCGATTAAATTCTTTCAAAAGATAACCATTAGAAAGGAACGCATTTACCGCAACTATGATATCACGCTTAATGACATGCCAAAATTTTTGGAAAAACATACCTGAAAATCCATCCGGACCTGGAGCTTTGAGGGCTCCCAGAGAGAAGCAAGCTACCTTAACTTCATCCTCCAAAGCAGGGCTTGTTAACTTGCAGTTTAACTCCTCTGACACCAGCCGTGGGATGGATTGTCTAATGTCCTCTGAAATCCGAATATGAGACTGGCCATAAAGTTTGTGGAAATAGCTTTCCACCACTCCACGTATCTCAGTTATGTCAGATTTCCAAGCACCATGCTCATCTCGGATCTTGACTATCGTATTCGTTCTTCTGCGGAGCACCGTAGTGGCATGAAAAAATCTTGTGTTCCTATCTCCTGAGTCCAGCCATTTGATCCTGGAACGTTGCTGCCAGAACTTTTCTTCTTTAATCCATTCTTTATCTAGCTCATCAATGATCTCTTTCTCCCTTTCCTTGTTTGCTTCAGAATACTGCTCTTGTTGGATATTGTCTAGTTCTTTGTTTAGACACTCAATGCGTCTTCTTGAGTTCATCACTTTGGACCTAGACCACTTTTGCAATTCCACCCTGCATATTCTGATCCTTTTAGCCACTCTCCATTGTCTTGATCCCCTAACACTTTGTCTCCATGCTTGATCAATAAGGTTAGGACATTCCTGCTCTTCAAGCCATTTTGCCTCAAACCGAAACAGTTTTTTTGCCCCACAATTGTTATCCATCTTGACAACCACAGGTCGATGGTCTGAACCAATTTTCCTCTCATGAATCACTTGAGCATTAGGCCAAGCAAGGTTCCATTCCATATTAGCATAAGCTCTGTCAAGCCTAATTTGAATATTGTTATCCCCTCCTCTGCCATTATTCCACGTGAATCTTGGGCCATTAAACTCAACCTCCGCTAATGCTGCTTGCTCCAAAAAAGTTTTCAGCGCCAAAGCTTGGTTTTGGGAGACCAACCTACCTCCCTCCTTATCATCTTGAGTGAATACATCATTCATGTCCCCTACACACAGCCATGGACTATCATCTGATGGAATTAAGCTCGTCATAAACTCCCAAAAACTCCTCCTTTGTTGCCGAGCAGGAGGACCATAAACAAAAGTTAACAACCAACTACTACTACCATTATCACTACTAACTGATAAGTGAAAGAAATTGCTACTTTTGTCCAATACTTGAATGTCGACTTCATTCATCCACCAGAGTGCAAAACCGCCTGCTAAACCAACAGGATCTACATACTGACAACCGGAGAACCCCAATCTTCGTCTAATATTTTCCATATAATTCCTATCATGTCTAGTCTCCATCAAGTACACGATAGGAGGGCGATATTTCCTCTTGAGTCTCCTCAAGGTTCTAACTGTCAAAGGTTGCCCACACCCCTGACAGTTCCAAACTAGGAGATTCATGGCTTCTGCCGTGACTGTCCGGCAGCCACGGCGGAAACATTTTGGTCTTCAGTCTCCTCATTCCCTTCCTCCTCACTGCTTCGATACTCTGCATTTTGGTCGATGCCCATAGCATGGCGCAAAACCTCAACTTCACTGTTCATTAGGATAATTCTATCATCCTCATGGACTCTACTAGCTTCTTGGTCCACCAGATCAGTAGCAACTGGACCCATAAAAGATTGGGCTATTTGTTTAATTGCTTCAAGCCCATTCATTTCTCCTTCCACCTCTGAATTTTCATGGCTCAGTTCCTCTAAGGCCTTGGGCTTTTTGAAACTAGGCCCATCCAATACTTGAGCCTTTCTTTTCCTGTTAAATCCAGTATCTTGCGCGGCAAAACCCTCACTTTCAACCATGTGGGTCCCTACCACCGAAGTTCCAGAGGATTCTTTCACCAAATCCAAAGTTTGGGGATTTGACACAACCCCACTAGCAACGTTCACTTGCACTTTCGGCGCCCCAACTTCGGGTATGCTGCCAAGAGACAGGGAATTCAAACCATGCCCACTTCCCACCTCCGGCGCGTGCACCACACCCACAAAACTCTTCTCTTCGGTCATACCTTTCGCCGGAATACACTCCTTTGCCTCAGATTCCGTAGATGAACTAGCAGCTTCTCCAACTCTGGTGGCTGTCGTCGTGGGTCTGCGACCATGAAAATCAAACCTGCCAAAGACTTTCATAGTCCTCTTTGGTTGATATTTTGCCCGCATATGAGGACCATATTTTTGCTCATCTGGCAAATTTGGATCTAAGACCAGTTTTAGATTTCTACATCTGTTTGCAATATGGCCAGTAATTCCACATTTGTAACAGATCTCCGGCATCCATTCATACCGCAACGGGATCCAGTGGCGTTCTCCATTCGGCCGCCTGTTGAAAAACCCAGGAGGCAAGGGTTTATCAACCCTGTATCGAACCCTCATCCTCATGAAACTATCTTCTCGTAGTATATCTTCCAGATTAAAGACTACTTCCTCAAGCCCAGCAAAGCCATTGCCTATCATCTCAGCATTTTTCTGGTTCATATCATCCAAGGCTAGTCCATGCACCTGGACCCATATGGAGGCATGTAATAGATCGATTTCTTCAAAAGCAAGATGGGGACTCCACTCTTGAATGACTAGCTGGTTGTTTGCCACTAACCAAGGCTGGCCATCGAGCACCTTCTTCCTATCAGCCTCTTTAGAAAAGTGGAATAGAAATTTATTGTCACCTTTCTCAAGCACCTGAAAATTCCCATCACACACCCAGAACCTTTGAAGAATCGACTTGACCAAACCAGCTTTAAGTGGTTTGTCTGTGATGATCTTCCCTACCAAATAAAACCGATTTACTGTGAGCCTAATTGCTGCAGAGAGGTTTGGGTGTATGTTTGGATCCGAACTCATAACTGCTTTATCTGGAACTAAGGACAATTCCATAGTAAACTAGCTGTTGCAGGGCAAGGTACAGGTCAAAGACTACTAGAAATGGCTTTTGAAAGAGAGCAGGCAATCTAACTCGGTGAAGAAACCAATGGCTAGAACCGCACAAGAATGTTAATTCTACGCTCAAGACCCATGACTCTTCAATCTCATTCTTCGAAAAGTTAGAGAGAGAGAATCAAAAGAGTGATGAGAGAGAAACTTTTCTGTATCAGTTTGATTAATTGATGATTGATGTTTAAGCATTCCATTATTTTCTAAGACACAGCCAGTTGGCTTGTTTTTGATTTGAGGAAATATGACAGGGCAAAGAAGTGACTGTTCTTTTCTTCCTTTTCTTTCTTGTGAAACAACATCAGATGTGAGTTTATGCATACGTTGTAAGTGATGCAAGTGCATAGGTCAGGCATGACGAATGCGCAGTATCTCCTAGTAGTATATTAACAACATTAATTACTACAAGACAATAGGTTAAAACAAGATTACTCGATTAAGTAGCTAGCCGTTTCAGTTCCGTGAATGGTATTCGCTGCCTGCCAATTTACTATTTGATTTAACAATAGCGATGCACTAAAAATTTAAAATAACAATCATATCATCCCCACGAATCTAGCTTGGAAACAATGTGTCTTGCTGACCTGGGTGTCATCTAATGGTTTTGCATTCTGCTCCATAATTGAAGAAAAGAAAAACGAAGTCTTCTGATCCATAGACCATATTCTCGAACACGTTCAACGAATGAGGATTTGTTTTCTAGTTAAATTTGCTCAATTTGTTTTTTTAAATCTCGATAAGAGAGGTTTATTCAATGGAAATATAACATTTTCTACGCGATCATGGAAGAACAGTCTGTGTTGTACTAGTAGTAGTTTAGAAATTTGGGCCAATCAACAACCGCTGTTACCCAATAGGCAGAAAAAGACTAAAAAAAATTAGCCGACCAACTAGTATATTAAATGGTTAATTTGTCTAATGCTCCATTTGGTGAAGCGCATAAGCATTGGCATGCTTGTTACCAGTTTCTTGCACATCATAATCAAGTTTCACATGTGGCGGTGGATATCTATTCAGCATTTAAGCAAAGGTGAAAAATTCGAATCTATGACTTTTTAGCCTAGCTAGAATAAGTACTTCTACCATTCACAAAACGTTGATGCTAGCTAGATAACAACAATCACTTAACGTTTGATTTAATTTACTGTTCTATACCTTGCACCTACATGTGTATTGCTTTCAAAATTTTCCCTTGCAAATTCCCTACGGGTACAAGGAATTTTAAAATGCGTAGTTTTTATAGACAAATTTGTATCCATCCAGGTTTTTTGGTATTCAAATTTTTACTTTTAGATATTTTACAGAAGGGAAGAATCTGACCTTCTACAAGATGCCTACCTCGTCTGTGTTTTACATTGTTTGTTGATAAATTAAATAACTAGCACACTGGATTAGATTAAGTTACTCTTTTGTTTGAAGTTTTAAGATAAACCTAGTGACGGGCTTTTGCCTAATTCTAAACTCCCCCGACACCAGAAAACTCTTTATAAGAATTGACCAAAATTTGGAGAACTAGTATAGGGCCAGAGGCGGTGGCCAGGGGGCTGAGGGGGACCGGGTTTTCATTTTTTTCATATAAGTAATTTTTAATTTTTTTCATATAAGTCCTATGGTAATATATATTTAGGCACTTCTATTTTTTTTTTATATAAATCCTTATTATTACATATAAAATATTATATTGGTCCTCTCTAAAAATTATATCCAGCTTCGTCACTATAGAGAACCTAATAAGAATTAGAAAGCACTAATGTAGGCTGGTGTTTCTCATCAGCTGGAAAATTTCATTTCCGAAGAACATATCCTACATATAATTAACAATATTTGTTGTGCACTTCTGCTTAGCTTCATGATCAAGGGAATTCATGATCTTCATTGGTTGTGTGGAGTTATCCGGAGTAATCTTGACCAGAGGGCAGTTGAATTTTCTCACAGAATCAGGAACGTAATAGAAATTTTATTATTATTTTTTCCATTTGGTTGGCATGGTGTATAAAGAATGGGATTCTATTAGTTGCAAAATTCTCATCTCTTCTCCAACCCTATACCAACCGTAGGCTTAACGGATTATTAGAGGAAAAATAAACGGGTTCTCAACCATGGTTGTGGCCCAATTCCAATCCGTAAGCTATTCTTATATTTTGTGGCTCAAGTCCAATCCATCACCTCTCAAAAGCCTTGTAACGTTTGTGGGTTAAGTGAGGAGAAAAAACGACCCAAAAAAAATTCATAAACTGAAACAACTTTGGCTACGATTCTACTACAATTGACCTTCAGAAAATGTGAAGAAACACAAGCCATCCTGTATAACTTTCACGTACTATATAAAAATGTGAAATTACTACAATATATTTTTTTTTTCCAGAGGTGTCATTCTCTTCTTGATTCCGGGCTTTGCTATTGCCATCTTTCAATTTTTTTTTTTTCATAAGAAGGATTAACCATTAGAACATAATAGGCACTCTAAGGGCGTGTTCACCAATTGAAAAATACTCCAAATTTTCTAAAAATTTGGAAAATAAGACTAGAAAATAGAGTTTTGTGTTCATTGGATATATTTTTCTAATTGGAAACTAGAAAATGAATTTTCACAGTTTTCTAATCTACAACTAATTGGTGGAAAACAATAATAAGATGTTTTCCACACTTTCATGTGTAATTTATAAGTTTGTTTTCCAGATTGAAAACACCCGTTTCCCTTCATTCTCCAATTAATGAAATTTCTAATGAGACAAAAAAGTCCATCTGAACATCTTGGTAAGACCAAACTAACTCTTATCTTATTTAAATTTTAGGTTGTCGATTTGCCTCAATCCATCTGATTTAGCCATCTCCTCCTTTTTTTTTTCCCAAATCTTTTAAATTTAACAATAAAAAATTTATTAAATCTCCAAATCTAACCATGTTGACCATTTAATCTAATCACAAATTGTTTGGAGAAAGTTTTGCAATATGAGAAGAGTGTACAATATTGACCATGTAGATCAATTTTCTAAATAAAAGAATAATACTCTAAAAATGGTTAAGTGAACATGTTTTCAAACTTTTACAAGTTTTCCAATAGAAAAAGAAAATTAGAAAAGGAGTAGAAAATTAGAGTTAGAAAATGGAAAATATTTTCAGTTAATGAACACAACCTAACTATTCCCACACCTCACAATTCTAGGAGGACATTAGTGGGTTCAAGCAAAAATAATTTCTTATCCATAAAAGATCATATTGGTTACCTTACTATTTGGAAGCAAACAGGAACAGCCACATATCAAATCAGATGTCCATATATCGAACTAGATATCTAGATCTCTTAAAAGTAATGGTGGAGTTAGACAAAATTTTTAAAGAAGGCCAATATATATATATTTTTTTATAATAATAAAGAATTATGTGAAAAAATAAATTTTAGGAAAACTAAATGTAAACCGCAATGTTCCCCATATAATTTATCTGAAAAAAATAAAAAAATAGAAAAATTCAGGGTGGCCAAGCCACCGCCAAAAGTGTGCCTCCACCAACCATGGTATAATTAGTACAATAATTTTGTTAAACTGAAAAAATTAGTACAATACTATACTACTACTAGCGATCCAGGTCTTATGGACTGCAGAAACCATCCATTAATCTTTAGTTTGCATCTTCGATTAGCATTAAAAAAAAGAAAAAATTTTGGTTGGCAATGGCACGCTGTAGGCCAGAGCCTGTCGGGCATATATATTAACACGCTTTTAAGCCGCATCATATCCTTAATTATGCACCATATAGTTCTAAAAAAAACTAATACTGCAACATTTACATTTACCGTACTAATAAATAAGCATCTCTATGGAGAAAAATGTCGACATTGGCAACAAAAATGCCAAAAACTGGAACCGCCGTGGCAGAAATAAGCTGTCACTAGGATGAGCACATAATGTCGTCATTTTTTGTATCTATGGCTTAATTACTGAAATACCCTTCGTATTCCTTTTGTGTTCTTCCAAAATTACCGTTACCACCAGACAAGCATGATTATGGAATTTGTTCCTCCTTCTTCCCTTTGGTGGTATCAGACAAAAAAAAAAAAAAAGAAAAAGAGTATCCCTAACCCACTTGCACTTAATTTTCTTACATCTTGCATTGATTTAAATGATTAGCCCAATGCTTCTTCCATGATATCTCAGTTTCAGATTAAAGGAAAATGAAAGATTACTATACAAACTAAATTTTTTCCTTGAATAACAATATCTAAGCAACTGAGAGAGTATTTTGATTAGATCAATGTTATTCCTTTTTAGAGGAGATTTTGGAATTACTCAACAACCCATTTCGCATCCTGGTGAAATAATGCTATACAATTTCGTTCTCAGGTGAATCCTACAAATATATTAACTTAGTAGATTCGCTTATAAAAAATTAAGTTAAACATATGTAATTTTACTTATCAGAGAAAGTAATCGAATAACGATAAACCATGAAAAATATATAAGATTTGCAACAGATATAATATTAGGGAGGGGATATTAGATACTTCGAAAGAAATGTGAGTAAGAACTTTGAATTATGGTGATATTGTTGTTTGAGAAATTAGGCTAGTAGAAGGAAGAAAAGCGCTTGCCAATTGTTTTACATTTCACTTGATTTTGTATAAAATCATTCATATCATAAAAAATACAATAAAAACAAATGAGCAAATTTCAGAGGAAATTCTGGCAAGTTGGGTCAACTCGATGAATCGGGATTGCAACTCTCTAGACTGTAGTCATATAAACAACCACAACCCAATCTAATGTTGCATCTCAATAATATTAAACAAGTTTATTCATAACTGGCAAACATCATGTGACAGACTGAAAGTGTGAACCTACGTCCTGAGCTATACTATAAAACATGAAGTTACTTCCAAAACATCATTCCTATGCGGGACAAGTCAAACAAATTGTACAAGTTACAAACTGCGTATCTCACTTTTACTTTAGAGAGGAAGGGCATTTCAGTAACCACAAACTCTCATAAAGTACAGAACATTAGAACATAACCATATATGGCTTCTGTTCCATAGTTTGTCACGCCAGTAACCTGTCAACTGGAGAGATTAAGGGTCGAGTTGGATATGTGACAATGCCTCCATGTGCAGATGCAATACCATTATTGATGATCAGTGTAATGCTAAGGAAGAGCGTGACGGTGTTTCAAGGTCTTGCTTACTTGTTAACAGACGTGATCTCGTTGATGGTGTCAACAATCAGATACTCTAGATTGCGTACCAGGCAATCTGCGGCAGTTTTTAGCAGGTATTCTCCAGCTTCGTCGGTTGTTGTTCGTCATGATCGGTAGTTGCCTGCAAAGTTTGATGTGCATTGGTGTTTCTCTCTCTTGCAGTTCTAGAGCTGTGTGTTATGTTTTCTTTAATTGTTGAAGTGCTTAGTATGTATTAATATGGCGAGTTCTCAATTATGTTAGCCTTTGTTTGAGGTGAGTGTTTATGTGAAGATTACTGGTTTTAGTGCATGATTTGGCCAAATTAAGCTTTGGTATTAAAGAAATATTTCTCCTAAGAATAGTAAAGAAAGAAATAAATTATTTCTTGTTTGCGCTGTTATGGTTTACTACCTAGGTTTCGCTTTGTGGTAAAACTGATCATTTCCAAACAATACAATGCAATTAATATCCAAAATTAAATTTATATCATAATCCCACCGTCATCTCCTCCTATAAAAGGGTCCAATTTTGTGGACTAGGCGGCTAACAAGTGACAAAATGAAACCAAACTATCCCAATCAATTCTAATTGGGATGATTTGAATGCTCTCTCTCTTTCTCTTTTTTTTTTTGTCCATTCAGTCCCCGACTAATCCGGATTCGACTTAGGTCGTGCACCACACGAGTATGGTGGGTAAGTCTCTCAATGATAATTTTTTGCATACACGAATACTCGAATTGAGACCTCGTTTAAGCGGAACCAAATGCTTTACCACTTGGATTAACCACATTGGTGATGATTTGAATGGTCTCTCTAGTTAACATACATTTCCATATGTGGATAGGAATTGGGAGGTGGCCCAAAAACATAATTTAGGGGATGGTATTGGGTTGAGATTGACAACCTAGAGTGGTGGGCATATAGTCGTCAGGTGAAGGATTTAGTTCATATACATGTGCGCGTAAAGAGGATGGTATCTAAAGGTTAATGGTGCTGTTTGCAGAAGGTGTATAAGAGGTAAGAGAGTTTGTAGAAGAAATAGTATTAGTCCATGACAAAGGAGTGTCCTTGTCAGTAAGATAATTCATAGAACAGATTTAGGAGAAGAATTAAATTACCGGTTTGTGTAATCCCTAGCAATTCCACCGCTCAGGTCGATCCATCACTGTATAAAACCAGTGTACCCACCTCCATGACGGAATAAACACCAAAATTTTACCCTTTGATTTGTTTGATTGGTTTTGCTTGTCTCGGCCTGTGAATTAGGCGTCCTGTTCTCGCTAAAAGAAAGCAAATGAAAATATATCAACAAACCACGGAAGGAAAAATGAACAAAATAAAGAGAGAGATCCTACGAGACGTAGATTGAAACTAATTGAGGATGAAGTGCATTTCCTTGAAGCACAAAATTTACGGTGAAAATATGAGCGACAATCTAATCAAAGAGATGAAGAAAAAACTATGATGGAAATCCAATAAGGATGGAACAAGAAAACGGCACTAACCACTCAAAAGTATAGGAAGAAGACATTGGAAGAAAATGAAATGGACTTGAATATCCTGCCTCTCTTGTCAAGAATGCAAGTAGTGAAGGGAAACACATCCTAATAACACTCGTAACATTTATTTGTAAGCTGCTTCAACTATTCACCACCTATCGCCTATGATACTCTTAGTCATGGAGAAGAGAGGCAAATGAGTTTGAGAAGGAATAAGAAAGCGGCAGATATATATATATACCAATGCCTCGCCCTCCTAGACTCAGCTTTTTCGTGCATTCTCAACTAACCTAGAGTCACTAATTATAACACTAAAATATCTCCTCCTCCTTCTATTATAATTCTCTTATACGGGAAAATTTCTCAACGTTATATTTTCTGTGGATGGTGAATATCTTATACGTCGTAGTTACGACCAAATACGAGAATTGAAAGATCATCAAAGATGAAGTGGTTATATTTCCTTTGGACGGTGAATATCTTACATGACTCATAGTTACGACCTAATACGAGAAATAGAAGATCATGAAAGATGGAGCGGTTATTTTTCTTTGGCTGGTGAATATCTTATGCCATAGTTACCACTTAATAGGAGAAATGAAAGATCATGAAATGGAGTGGCAGCGAATAGTCAATGAAAGATGATGAATTCTCAGGACGTTAATTCACGTAATGGGGATTTATGATGGTTAGGTGGTGGTGTCATTATATATGTCCTTTTGCATGTAGTAGTTAGAGAGTCTTCCAAATTGGGTGTATATTCTTGTGTCAATTTAGAGATAAATGGAATAAGGAAAGATAAAAATGATCTAATTAATACCAAAAATCCAATGGGGATCACAACTCAATAATCCAACCAGAGTCTCTATCCACTCCTAAATAACCTTTTCATAAGGTGTGGGTTTGCTGGATTAACTACATCATTCATTCGAGTGTATACCTTTTTTTTTGGAGAGGAGTATTCCTCATTCATATAAACACTAAGAATACATAGCTTTCTCAATCTACTATATAACGGAAGGAGATTTATATTCTAAGAGGATTTATAAAGGCGCACTGCTCCTGTATAGTCCGTGCAACAATCACCAAGCCGACAGGTGAAGGTGAGGCATACCTGTAGGGGAAACATCTCTTTGTTCGTAAGTTTCTACAGTAGATATAGAATAGTTCTTCAAATCAAATCTTCCTCCATAACTTTTGACTCTCATGATCTCATTTGAATCACTTAACACAAAGGTGTAAAGAGCTCCTAAAAGAGAAAAAACATGATACACAGATTTTCTTTATTTTTGGTAAAATAAGAGTTAATGTTAATGGTACAATGCCGATTATTATTATTATTATTTTTTTAATGGTTAACCCACATAAGATATGTAGACAGAGTAAGTAGTCCAGAAATCACATTAATCAAGAAGGTGATCACCTCACAAGATCCAATAGACCTTGAACATCATCAGGTAATCTCATGGCAGCAAAGTGATCGTGCAGTCTCTTCTAAATGGCAAAATTGGTGGGAATGTGTTCCCCGTGGAGCTCAACTTTACCCTCTTGGTGTTGACTGAAAAGAATTATATATCATCATCTATGGAGATTCTAAATTGACTAGAAATTTATCGGTGTAGTTCTAGTGGGTGCTCACCTTGAGCTTTGGATACAAATTAAAGAATTGTATGTACAATTGGGAGTAAGAATGGTCTTAATCTCCTACATGCCCGGAAAATTTTATTTCGCTGTGAGTATAGGTGGTGGATGCGCTTTAATATTTTTAATCGTGATATTTGTTTCTCGTATTATACACGGCTCTTACTAATGCCCCGAAAGAGAAGTTGATAAGAGAAGGAAGAAAACCTAATTTTATTCCATTAAGCACCTTGGGAAGATGGTGAGCCCATGTTGAACTATGTTAGCAAATTCTTTTTTTTTTTTCATCTCTTTTCTTGATCCGGCTCCTCTCCTATAGCAAGTAACGGGTCAGATCCTATTATATCAATTTTCACCCTCCACTTATTTCTAACGGTTTACAATTCAAGAAAGGTTGTAAAGGAAAAAACCAAATAACATGGACTACATCCCGCTGATTTCGTCTTCTCTTATACTAACACTTAAGTTTCCTTTTTTTCCATCATTACCTGGTTTTCGAATTGTTTCACAAAAACCTCCTGGGTGCACTCTACACAAGGTGAGCCAACAAATGGATGCCAGTGGATATAGATGGGATCAAGTACGGTTGAGGCCGTTGTTTTGAAGAGAGGAATGCAAGGCTATTAATTTGATTCCCTTGGATCGGCAAGTCTAGCTGATAGAATCCGGTTATAGAGGCTTGAGTATGGATACATCTTTTAATTGGGGCAGTTTATGGAAAGTTGATACTGTGCCAAAGATTAGACACTCGGCAAACTTACAAGGTCGACACATGGCTGCAAGTGACTTGTGTTGTATTTGTCAAAGGGAACCAGAAACTTTAGAGCACACGCTTTTTTTGTGAGCATGCCAACCAAGTATCTCTGGCACTAAAGACCTACAGAGATGGGTTTTGGAAGCTTCAACATGATGTGGGATGTACTTTTGAAATAATGAAAGAATTAATGAGGATAGTCTATTGGCCATTTTTGTGAATACATGCTGGGAAATTTGAAAGAACCGTAACAAAGTGATGATGGAGGATATTTCTATTTGTCAAGTGCAAACATCACTAAGGGTGTTACAATTGTCTGAAGAGCTGCATAAGCAGCGACAGTTGGCTCATTGAGCAGGCCCAGGTTTTGAAGGGGTCTCAGCCCCCACAAGTATGGCACTATCCCCACCTGGTTTTTATTATGTTAATTCTGACTGCTCTATTGGTAATTCTGTTGAGTCAAGAATCGGAGTGATCATTAGAAATGACGTTGGGTTGTGATTGATACATATATGGGAACTAAATTGGCTAGCACTCCTCTTGTTGGGGAAGCATGAAGCTTATTGGAAGGAGTGAAGCGTGCCATTTAGTTGAGGTTAAGGAAGGTGATCATGGCCGCTGACTCGCAACATCTAGTTAGGCTTATCAATCAGGATGCTGACGAAGTTTCAGATTGGGAAATGGAACCACTGGTGCTGCAGGGCAGGGATCTTATGTCTACTTTTGATTCTTTTGCAGTAACTTTTGTGTATAGAACAGCAAATGCTGCGGCTGATCTTTTGGCTAGGCACGCTCGGTTACATACATTGTAATGGGTTTGGTGAACCTTTGCTCCCACCTAATTTTGAGCATATTGTAGCAGACGTAAATGAATAGAGTTTCTAGGTTTTTTAAAAAAACCTTCTCCTCCGTACAGAAGAGGAGCTTGATCCCTCTTTTCTATATCTTAACATTAATTATTGTGCTTTTATTTTAAAACATCATTCAAGGCTCATGAAATCCAAATTCTCCTAAGTCTTCATGTGCAAAGGGTCCCTTTAAAATTTCGAGGCTGTTATTGGCTTGGGGGAGGCCAACTATTGAGTTATGTTTGGATTATGATAAAATATTGAACCGAGGTTCGGAAAGATTTGATGTCGTATCATGCAAACCGGTGATGGGATAGAAAATAGGACGGATCCCAGTGACACAGTTGATAATTCCTTATACCCCAAGTTAATTTGTAAATGCTTATAGATGTATACGTGACATACAGTAAATAATTTTGGGGTCATGTGATTGACATGTTTTAAATTTGATCGAACTTCCATGTTCGCCATCTCTAATTTCTATTCTAACCTCCCTTCTTACTTATGAAACAAATTTAGTTTCATTCCATTATTCTTGGCCACGATATAAACTTAGATGACGGCTGCAGTATAACGACATACGAGACGGTTTTAGCCAGAAACTAGGCACGAAACGGATCACTGTAGGAGAGACGTCGTGTCGTCCTTTGGGTGCCCAAATGTAACCAGAAATTATTATGTATCCAAATAGCGAAAAAAAGACTCACGCAATTATTTAAAACCCAAAATGTCGTTTGAGCGGGAGACAACGAGCTGTTGACTCATCGCTTTTCACTTGTCCCAGCCAACAATCCCATTTAAGGCGAAGCCTATTATATATAAGCATTTGTACTATCATTTTCACTCCATGAAGGAACAATTTGATAACTGATTAGACCAATTTCTAAATGGCCCAATAGACAGACACCTTTCTGTCTGAAACTTGCAGGCTTCACATTTTGGACAGTGTATAATCCATCGCATCTGCAAGGAAATCTGCAACCGTACATGTAGAAAGGAAAGCGTTACGAAGAAGTTGGAAATTGGTGAAGTTGCAAAGTAGAGGAGCTAATTGTTTCAATATCATGAATTTGCAAATTAGAGCGGTACCTGCATCCTGTCTTGTGAAACAGAGGGGCGGCGTGATTCTGAAAACATTTCCATAGTATCCACCTTTCCCGATCAATACTCCCAAATCTATGACATCAATGAGGGCCTATCAGTGAGGATAAATAATCGTAGAGCGTTACAGCCGGAATTTGGGAGTCAGAGATATACATACCTTTCATCTGGTTCATCACATGTACAGTTTCAGCCTTTGCAGGAGTCTTTTGTTGTCGGTCAGATACAAGTTCAACTCCAAGAATAAATCCTCTTCCCCTCACATCTCCAATAACTACAGAAACGGTTAGAAAAAAAGTCAGTAACCATCAAGCCCAAATGGAAGAAACTGTTCTTTTCTGGAAGAAACTATTCTTTTCTTTGGTTCTTATGATCTTCAAGCTGTGTTTGAGGCTTCTCCTTTATTGTTTGAAAGGTTTCTGATTCAGGCGACCACATGGGTAAAGAAAAGAGAGATAGCTTACGTTCATATTTATCCTTGAGTGCAGTAAGTCTCTCTTTCAAATACGATCCCACAACCAGTGCATTCTCCTGCAGTTTTTCTTTTTCGATCACTCTCAGAACAGCCAGCCCTGCAGTGGTACATACAGGATTTCCCCCAAATGTATTGAAGTAATTGCGACGGGTCAAGACTTCTGCAATCTCGGGAGTAGTAACCACAGCACCAAGGGGAATTCCATTTCCAATGCCCTGCATATGTCAGTAAATAAAATGAAAAAGTATATGGAAGTTGTGCCAGTAAGCTGCAGCCATTGCTCCGGAAGAAGGCTTCTTATATCACCTCCCTGTCATCAAGCCATGGAAGAAGGGAGAACTAACCTTTGCCATTGTCACTATGTCAGGAACAACACCTTGGGTCTCAAATCCCCAGAAGTGACTACCAGTGCGAGCAAATCCACCCTGAACCTCATCAGCAATGCAAACACCTCCTGCTTGCCTAATGCTTTTGTATGCAGCAGGCAAATAGCCCGGAGCCAACTCTACGATTCCACCCACACCCTGGCATATATAATAATGTATCTCAACTTAGGACAAAGATTCTTGTACGAACAAGTGCTAAGATCTCGCCTGAAGCAAAACGTAAGTAGGTTATAACCACCTGTATTGCTTCGTGTACAAATCCAGCAACATGGCCAGTAGTTCCAAAGTCAATGATGTCTTGAACATCCTTAGCATATTTTTCACCATCTGAACCAAAGACTCCTCTGTATGGATCTGGATTCAAGGCATGATGCACTCCACTCTGTTGACCAACTAAAATTATGAGAATATAGGCTAGGGAATTATGTTTATACTGACTGAAGTAGAATTTAGCAGCAGGACTCATGTTTTGAAATTACAATGCAGTAGAATGTCAGAGTCTCACAAAAGCATCACGACTAATCATTACTATGATAAATACTGTGAATAAGCAGCAAATTTGCAACAAAACACCTTGCTCTGTCTCTGCACAGAGCACAATGGAGAAAAAGGAACAGCGCTTTTCAGTTTCAATTTTGAAAAGCTAACAAGGATACTTGAAATCAGGTACACCATATTTGTGCCCAAAGTTCACACCAATGATAGTTTGTAAGCTATAAAATCCGTCGCAAGCTAATTGATCATTCTATATATATCCATTATTTCTGTGAGTACAAAATTGGCATAATTTAGATGCTTAAGAAAAAGTTCACATAATTTGGTTCTTTCTTTCTCAGACGACGAGTAGTTCTATTTCAGTCCTCTAATCTTACACTAAAGTGAATTTGTTTTTGTGGGCTCTGCATGTGTCAATTTTTTTCTTAACTTCATTGGTCATTCTTCTTCGTCTTTTCTTTTAACCATTCTTACATAGATGTTCACTCAACCTGACAAAATTAGAGCATTTTTCATTTCTGTCTTTTCCTCTTCCTTTTATATTTCTAAGATTGAGAGACGTATAGCCCTCCAATTTGGAAGACTCTTTTGAGTAAATCCAAGGTCAGAATCACTCACCACCTAACCACCATAAATCCCTATCACGTTAATTAACGCCTGAAGTTACGTGACACCACAGTAACATTTTCAACCCCATATATATAAAGAATCCAATATGAATGGATTTGGATTCTCTCAATCCAATATGAATACTAAGATAAAGTTTTTTTTCCAAAAAAAAAATTGAGAAACCGGTTTATAGACCCCTGAATTTCAGTTTAACCATGGGCCGCAGACGAAAGATGGGCCACTTGGGGTTTAGGTTCACAGTATGGTGCACATAAATCAGTACATCTCACACTTACAAGCACACACTATTTATCTTATATTTATATATATCCCCTTAATTCTTTAGTAACTGGCACCCTAATCCGTGACAAAAAGCATTCTTTATTATTATCAACCTTATCGGATGGATTAATTACTTCCTCTGCGAAGGTGCACTGTAGCCAAGCCACATCTACTACAATTCTAAATCAATCAGGAAATCCAACTACCTAATCAAGCCAAATTATAAGAGGAGAGCAATAAAACCTGTATGACGTTGAATTTCCAACCACACTGTGCCGTGGCACCCATCGTCCCGGCGGCGTTCCCGTGATACGCATTCCTCAGCGATATTATGTCATGGCTTCCCGTGTACAATCTCGCCAACATAATCGCCAACTCATTCGCTTCCGTCCCTGAATTCGTGAAAAACACAACCTACAAATAATAATACAGAAGTTAAACACCAGCCTTAATTAAATCAAATGTGTTTTATAAAAAAGGGCAGACATAGTAGGGCAATGATGATGATGATGACGACGATGATGCATGTACATATATATATATATATTATATATATACCTTGAGATTTCCGGGCATCTTGGAGGCAAGGGCCTCGGCGAAATCAGCGATGGCATGGTTGAGGTAGAGGATGGTGGAGTGTTGGATGCGGTTGATTTGTTTGACTATTGACTCGACCACATCGGGATGGCAGTGGCCGCACGACACCGTAGCAATTCCCCCAAAGGCGTCAAGGTATCTACGCCCGTTCTCATCGAACAAGTACTGCATCTTCCCATCCACCACGTTCAGCTGCACACCAAAAATATCCAAAATCCAAAAATAAAAAAAGCAACAAACAAAAGAAACATATCAGATTTTGCCAGCTGCCAGATACGGCCAAAACAGGATATTCATATTCCACTAGAGAAATGTTGGAAATGTTACTATGTATGCGTAAATGATAATATTAAAAAAAAAAAAAAAGGACAAGGAGAGATAGAGATCGAGTGTGAAGCGCGTGGACTCACGGGTTTATCGTAGAAGTAAAACATGGCGGGGCTGAGGAACTGCTTCCGCTTGGCCAGGATCTCCTCCGCGGACGGTCCCGTGTAAGGAGGGGGTGTGTAATCGAAGGGGGGCAGTTTGGGGAGGAAAACGCCATTGTCGGTGGATTCTAGCTGGGCCACCTGAGAGAAGCAGCGTTGTTGTTGTTGTTGAAGTTGTTGAAGTTGTGATGATCGCAGAGCTTTTGTGGCGGCATTAACAGCCCTCCTCGCCGCGATTAATCTCTGCATAATTAATCAAATGATTTTTTCGCTGCTTCTCTTTGGTTTGTGTGTTTGGGTCGAGAGAGAAGAAAAAAGAAAAAGAAACCGAAAGCGCTCGCGCCTCTTCTTCTTCTTCTGTGTGGGGGTCTTGGATTTGGAATCCTATAATGCGGGGGGTGTTTTGGGCGAGTGATGTGAGGAAGAAGAGGGATGGAGCGAAAGGTGCCGCCAGGAGTGGGAGTTTATATAGATGAGAAAATGGGAATGTGACGTGTTTGTTTGCCATGTGTGTCTTTTGTCTGTTACTCCTGCAAAATGTACATGATTTTCTTTTTTTCCTTTTTTTTTTTTTGCATCTCAAATTTTCTCAACCGTTGTTGTTGTCGTTGGAACTTGGGTGATGAAAGGTTGGGGGATAAGTACTCGTAAAATGTGATTCCTACCTAAAATGGGTAATGCCTTTAATTTTTCCTCTTCCTTTTCTTCCTATAGGAACGTTGTTTTCTTTGTTTCCCATCCGGTTTCCGAAGCTTTGTCTCGACTAATTCGGATTCGGATTCGACCGGTTTCCGGAGCTTCGTCCCGACTGATTCGGATTCGACCCGGATCACGTATCTAGGTGTGGTGGACGAGTCTCTCAATAAGGATTTTGTAGATACACAAGAATTCGAACCAGAGACCTCGTTAGGTGCGTTATTTTTATTCTAATTCCTGGAAATGGTAGTAGGAGGTGCATCATGGATGGCTAGAGTTAGTAGTATTCGGTGTTAGTACAAAAGTGATAAATACAATATATTTCTATGATGTTTTTTCTATGCAAAATTGTTTACACATATAGGATAAATATTCAATTGTCGATATACTTGACGAGATAATGTGAGCTAAAAAAAATATCCATTATTAGGCGGGTCCCACTATGCCAAGCACAAGTGTTACAAGCAACTTGCGTGGGTGTGTGGGTGTCATTATTTGCCAAATTTTAACCAGAGAAAACGTAAGATTATTCATTCAAGTTAGGACAAAAGCCGATGATTGGGTACGGCAGACAGTAAAATAATTAATTTTCAACTTGACCAAGAAATCCATCCGATCGGAGTCAATTTTCTAAAAATTAACAAAACGGAAGCAAACATCAAATTAATTGGTCGTCGAGTAAATATTTTTAAGGAACAATTAGATATATATATATATATATATATATATTAACGATATATTTGGTAGGATAGGATGTAACGGGATGTAATGGAAGGACAACTACAATTATCCGATTACATCAAACAAAAAATGACAGTCTAGGAGTAGTGTGACAGGGAGCTTCGCTGGCCAGCTTCGTACTCTTCTGCGTCTTACCGTGTATACTACCAGAGTACTTGCAGGGATTATTGGTGGTGGGTCATGGAGGGAAATAGACTGGTAAGAGTATCTTTAACAACACATGTTTCACGAATAAGTTGTGAGCTGATGACTTGAATCAAAATTAATTCAATTCTCCCCCTACTGCATGCCGAATGTATACACGTACACGGTACACCTAATTTTTTCAAAAGTTGTGGGATATATTAATTTGTTCTTAAGTGAGTGTAAAGGAGCTCGTCAATGGTCATGGCTTTATGTATTCCTCTCAAAAAAATCGCCGTGGCTCGATGAATTGTTCGGATTATATCACCAAGCACGGTATCTTTAGATATGCTAGCAAGAAAGTTTGTTTAGTAAGAAAATTCTTATTCTTTCTATTAACAATGACACGATCCTATCATGAGAAAAAAAAAAAATCTCGAACCTTTGAAATGAGGGTGCATTGATTCCCATAGCAAAGAGAAGCGGTGGGCCATTCTACAAAGATAGGGTAATCCAACAATTATCTCATCACTAAGTAGTGGTGTCGCAGTGTCCTAATTAATCAGATTTTTTTTTCTTGTGGATGCCGTCATTTGTAATACTATATTTTAGGGACGGATAACTGAGAATATTAGTGAGGTTATAAAAGTGTGACCAATAATTTGGGAAGCGTAAATAATAATAGCTGGCAATGTCACCTACTCACCCATACGCACTCGTCTCCTATGGGCAAGCTTTAAACGGGAAACAGATTGCCTGATGACCTCTGTTCATGCAACGAAAACTTTTATAATGAAATGGGACTGGCTAACTAATATTAATTGTCAATCACAAAAAATATATATTCTTGAGGATTCTCTCTACCATTTATAACGTCTATCTATTTTTCAGTTTATCCTTATGGATCTTTCCTTTTTCTCCTAAGATTTTTTTTCTTAATTTATTGCCTATTATTTATGAAGTAAATATGAACACTTATTTAACGTATCTATTTCTAATATAGTAAAAAATGAGGGTCACAATTTGTACTATTTATGGTGTTCTCGTGATAAAATTTCACGTTCATGCGCACTACATGACTACAATACCGTAACCCTAATCTAGCAGGCAGTGTTCTACATATTAACTCTCTATGAGTCTCTTTTCATAATGTTAGAGTTAAACATATATATTTAGATAAATGTAAGCCATGTTACTCGTCTCTTGGCACGCATGAAGATTTTCGAACCCCTGAACCCCTAGTACTTGTGTATGGGACGAGGAAATAGGCAAGCTCATTTTTTAAGACACATTAATAGTCCTAGAATAATATCGAGCGAGGGATGACAGGAGCACGCATATAAATTGACGCTCATGGGTTTAGCTAAGCTAAAATAGCAATTGATTTAATCCCGTAGCTAGCGTTGAGCTAGATCAACCTCATAATTAATTTCTTATTTTAGCTTACCCCTGCCACAGAACCTCCTTTGACCGTAGAACGGTAGAAGCAGAGCGCAAAGCAATTGCTCCTGGAAACAAAAATTAAAAACTTTATGGTTTCCATTAATCAAGTCATCAGAATGTCCAATACTAGTCGTGGGATCGTGGTTTATGGAATAAATTCTGATAGGAACGGCTTTCCACCCAAAAAGTTGGGTGACTCTTGTTAATTGATTGTGAGTAATTGTTCAAAACGTAAAGTATTCTGCTTAATCAGTTAAGCCACAGGTTCTGTTAGAAATTACTAGCTAGAACTCAATCTGCTCCATAATGGGTTCTATTCAGATAACATGGAGGTAGCCTAATTTTAGGTTTAATTAATGTATCTGACCACCTTTGCTAACCAGTTACTTCTTGAGCATAATTCTGGGTTCATCATGTAGTGTATCTGACCACATTTCCTGGATAGTTACTTCCTTGCATCATCCTACCACCTAAACTTCATCTAAGCTGGTTAAATAATAGTTCACAATTTGTTCAATAACTATAAACAAATGCCAGGCAAGCGTAGATATGTGGTTATGGTTAGACAACAACAATTGAATTCAGTTTTATCATCATTTGTCTTGTGGAATGATTAAATTTGATGATGGAAGTACAGTCAGGAAATATATATAAGTTTTAACGCTCAATATCATGGGCTAGCTAGGACAAAGGCCATATATCAACATCCTAGGTTCATTCAGATTGTGACATCTTGTATGGTTGCTTTGTCGGATTTCCACATCCCCTCTTATATTTCAAGGGAATTTATAGTAAGTCTTAAAGAAATTGAATTCTTGGTAGCACTTGGCATCCTATTCTTAAGACATCCTTTCCATCTGACGCGCAATAATTTTGATTTGAAACAACCACTTCGTGAAAAGCTAAAGGGAGAGACACAGATTGATGTGATATTGCAACAAACATGCCGGGGAAACCTATACGATTTCCTGAAAATGAAATAATGGTGATATACCTGGCAGTATTGCCGTGAGTTCTCATGAATGGACCATTCTTCGACAAGCTATAATGTGCCATTACAAGTAAATATACCCCCATCATTTTATATTGTCTGTTGTGTAGGACTGACTACACTCAAGTCCTTAAGAAACAAAAATCAAAAGAATCAAAGTTGTTTGGTTATCGACCAATTGGTTATCTGTGCCACAATAATGGGGCATCTTATCTTGATGCCTTGTATACGTGGCTTGAATATCAAATAATTTTTTTTTTTTGATGCTAATCGATGACTTTATTAATAGTAAAATAGTAAAAAGATTGATACATCAACAAAACGGATAATCATAGAGACATATCAAATAATTTCATAGCTTATCCTGAATCTGACATGTTAAACATATTAAGATGCTGGATAGGGGGAGGTACTCTATTTAATTGTCCATGGCCCGAGTCGAAATCAATTTTTATCAAAGAAAATATGCATCATAAATTTACAATACAAAGTCGTCACGTTACAGGGAGCTGGCCTTAGTGGTAGAATCATCAAGGTACAGAATCGATACGCATTAGTGATAATACTAAAACATTTAAAATGATCAACTTGATTGACAATCTTCTCAAAAGATAATAATAAAAAAAAAACTTGATTGAAAATCTCATGGAGTTTCAGAGATCAGTGGCCAAACAAATCTACATGTTATGGTAATCAATGGAAAATCTGAATTCCAGATCTATGATGAGCTCTGTGTCTGATAATTCTCAGGCTACTTGTTGAACCATGGCTGTCCACCGACAAAAAAATTTGGCAGACAATAAGACCTCTTTTCTCTTTTTATATTCTCAAGCATTGTAATTGGAGAAAATTGATAATCCAGTTATAGGTTTTCTTTTCTTTTGTTGAGACAAACTTAAAGAAGGCGACAATGAAAAACCAGCTGACTACTGCAAACTGCTACAACAACAGAAAATGGTAAAATGTTTAATTTATAGTCACTACCTCCAGTACTCATAACTCATAACCAAGGGAAGAATCCGGGGTAAGGTTAGAATTGATGGCTTTAAATCATTCAAAACTGTCTAAATGTAAGATTCAAACGGCCAGGACGAAGCAAAGATTCTTCTAGTAAATGCTTGGGAGCTGAGTTTGAGATTACTGTGGTCACACCATGAAATATGTGTCTAGATGGACCACCAAATATTAAGACATCTCCCGATTCCAAAATAACTTTCGCTGCCTGGTTGGCATCCCTCTGATCCCCATAGAGGAATTCTGCGGAATCGCCCACGGAGAAGGAGACAACTGGCAGTCCTTGACGAAGACTCTCTTTGCTCTCATCACGATCCTGCAAATGGAGAAGCAAATTTCATGATACAGGTAATGATTTCCATAAGGCGGGCCCTTATAGATGTTGCCTAGCAAGCTTCCATAAGGCTGTCATCAAAGTTTCCTTGCTTAAAAGCAGCACATGCGGCGAATGGTTTGATTCAAAATTTTTAAAGAGCAACAAGTTTTTGGGAAACAACAATTTTGTCCCATTTTTCTAACCTTTTCTAAATAAAGCATAAGATGTAGAATCTTGCATAACTTTCCCTTCCAACAAATACACAATTAAGTGAGAATACATAATCTTGCATAATGAACAAAGTTTCAAGAGAATTTGTCTATGTCCTAAACTTAGCAACCCTGAAGAAAAAGCAGGAATTCATCACCCTCTCAGCTAAAAATAGTTCAAAGTCAGCTGGGATGGGTGAATATTTTTTTGCCCGTAAGTGCCTGTAATACATATCCTATACAGTGGGGAACAAATTTCAGCATCAAGGCGTCCATCATGTGCGCAAGTCAAAAATAAAAAATATAAAGACACTAAATAATGAGGATAGAGTGAACATGTGCCATCTAGTTACAGACCTGATGCAGCCCAAGTTTACCCTTGGTTGTATAGAAGTTTATAATGCATATGTTAGGAGACATTGCAGGCATCATGTCTTCAACATCACTCGGTTTGAGGTTCTTTTCAATAACAGAATGCGCATCTTTGATTGCTTTCTTAACCAATAGATCGAATTCACTAGGAATTTTGGGTGTCTCAGAACCATCAGTAGCTCGTCGATCTTCATATTTCCTAGTCTGAGGATCCCAGTTCAGACCAAGACACATCATCTGCAGATTAAGTTTTGCTCCATTCTGATAACCAGGCCTATAAAATCCCCCACGGCCCACACCAAGTTGTCGACAAGTCTTCACTATTTTGATCTGGAGCATTACAGCAGGTTCAGGGCCCTCTAACATACAATTAAAAGGAAAGGAATACCTTGATAAGGCATGACCAATTGTCTGCAAATTTACTAATGTAACACTTTGATGGAATGTATTATAACTTTATGCAATCCAATCATATCCATGAGGTCAATAAAGAAGCAATTATGGAAGTAACCAGTAGATGATAAAGCTAACTTTGTTTCCTAAAAGGACAGAAGGCCTCGATACTCTTCTCAAAACATAAACAAAAAAATTGGAGTTTGTTGTTCCCTCTTTTGGAATTTTAGCTTATTGTTTCCCTGCATCTTGCAGATGACATTCGTGTATGCTACTTCTGGATTTCATAGAATATGTTTTCTTAATGAAATTTGCTTTGATTGCAAACATACACAAATAAGTCTCGATCATGCAGCGATTGACTAAAAATTCATCACCTTAAAAACAGCTTCATAAACTAGCAATTCTCAGTTGAAGATAAAGATGGTAAAACTCACCTGGTCACTGATGGAAATATAATCCTTCAGGATAACCATCCCAGGCCGCAACACTTGTCCTCGAGCATTGCTCTCCTTTTCCTCATCCTTTTCGCATATGGAAGAGTTATCAACAACACGTTCTCTTGCATCGGACGAACAGATATCAAATGGTTTAACCTTCACAAAATCACTAGCGGGTTTCATACCCTTGAAATGTCTTCGGCCAGATAACGATCTTTTACCATTACCAGGTGTCTTCCTCTTCCCAAACTCAGTAGGGAGAGAAAGACTGTCTCGCTCGTTTGCAGAATCTTCAACAAGCGGGCACCCATGGTGAGGTGTTTCGATATGGTCAATCCTCTCTTCAGAAGTTAGAACAAGTCTAGCTCTCCTTTTACGAGGAAGCCTGGATTTGAATATTTTTGACTCTACACTTGCAACTCCTGAAGAGTAGTTTATCTGTTCAGCTCTTACTGAACTTTTTTTCCTGCTTTTGCTACCAGAAGAACTGCCCTGCTTGCATGTGACAAGAAATTCAAGATAAAAAATTTCTTCATCTCACGATATAGACACAATCAAATGCAAATAAATAGACAATTGGAGAGTGACCATAAACACATAATTACACAGAATTTGAAAGACTTCCATCTTAACGGGTTAAGTTTAATTTCTCAGACTTTTAAAGTAATAGCAAAGAAAGTTGAAAACCCCACCTGGTCAGAGAGGATTGGAGGACCGCCATTGGGCCTTGAGCTTCCACACTCGCTGCTTTTGCTACTCCCACCACAACTCATGATGTTCCGTACGACGCAAAACTGAGGGAAAATCCGGTGCGTAATCCTGATAACCTGCACTGCCGGGAACCGAAAAAGGCAGGCTTCTTGAATTGCGCGGCGAAGAAAGACCATGATGATATGAAACCCGACCCACCAAGTACCGAATTCCGAGGAGGGTAAGGAAGACGATGGGTTGAGAAGAAAGAGACGTGCGATTGAAAGGATGGTTCTTGCATTTACTACTTTGTTCAGATTACTAGACAGGTACACTATTATTAGTGTCTATTTAGTACCGTAAGGGTTTTGTCGTGCCGGTTTTAGTTTTCCCAGGAACTGGGGGTAAAGGGAAGGAGAAGAGACCGAGACGACGGCTGTCTGATTGTGTACTACTTTTGAGTTTGACACAGTTGGGTCGTCGGAAAAAAAAAAAAATAATCGCACTACTTGGTACCACATGTCGTTGTACACCTTGGACGCTTTGTCCCTTTCATTTATGACGTGTCGCCTGGTACATCCGATGTTGTTGGTGTTTGAAGTTGCTGCCTGCCTTGCGATATGGTTGGCATTTTTTTTTGCCAATCATGTAAGTTACATTTTATGCTTCTCTATAGACGTCTCCGAAGGGGCCATGCATTCTTTTTTAAGTGTTTGAGAAGTGGAATTTGGCCAACCTAAAATTCTTTACTTCGATTATATCATATGCTCAGACAAACAAAAAAAAAAAGAACAATGTTAGTTTAAATCGGACCGTAATTGTCAATTAGACCAATGTTATTTAACCTGAATCGGTCCGGTCGATTAAACCCAGTTAATTGTGACCCAATTGGTTCTCCACTTCAATAACTCTTTTGCAAATCTAAGGTTGAACTCGGATTGACCATTTTTATTTGGAAAAATTGTGAGCCGATGGCCCGTCCGGGTCAATTTATGGTATCTATGATAATTTCTTTCGTATAAAATGATATCTATAATTAGTAGAGCAACACTCAACAATGCTAGGTGTTGTGTGCTGCAGTAATAAGGTTTACCATTCCTGAGGGTGCAAAATCAATGCGTCACACATGCGTGAATGTATTGTCAGCAAACATCATATTCCCAAGTGGCTTAGCCAGTGGGTTACACGTGTCATGCGCAGGCCACTCATCGCAATTAAGCCCACTGATTGTAATTTCCTAAGCCCGCTCGAAAGATAGGATGCCTGCCCGCGCACTCAAAAGAAATAAAAAAGCAATGCAAGCAATCAATTGACCCAACAAAAATCAGATAAGCCCATGTCCCCCAAATAGACAAGGTTTCTACTGCTCGCTCTATCTTCCCAGTTGTTAAAATCATGAACTCCTTTTTTTTTTTGTTCGAAGTTAAAATCATGATGAATATTGGCAGCCTAAGCAGCTGCAAATTTCACCATTAAAACCCTCATATAACACCCCTCACATGGGACAGCCTGTGCTCAACAACCCTTAAGTGCGTTGCTTTTAATTAGCATAGAGTATCCAAAAATTAACAAAGGCTTTTCTCCTGCCATAATGCCATCAACCATCAGTAAACCCCACTACACACTATGGGAAAAAAAAAGCAACAAAAATGAAAGCCTGGACCTTTTTGCTTGTGGGGTAGAACCTGTCAAAAAGTTGGCAACACTCGTGCCAACCTTTTTCCCCTGTTGCACTTCCTTTCTATCCCCTTCTTCCCGAAAAAACGCCAGCCTGCATAGGGACAATCAAACTAAGTAGTAGTAGTAGAGGCAGGACCGAAAGTGAAAAAACCAAAAAAAAAAAAAGAGGATAGGATTTTTGTCATGAAATTCCATCTTTTCATCAGTCTTGTTCTTGTTCTTCTCTTCAGTACTCATGTGTATTGCAAATCAGACATTCACATTGGCTACAGTCTTACGCTTGAAGTCCCAGTTGTGTACAGTGCGGGATTCACTGGGAGAGCATTCCTGATAGAGACAGACCAAACGGTGCCCAATTTTAGAGCTGCATTGAGCGTTGAACCAATCAAGGGGAACTATTCCTGTTCTTTGGAAGTCTTTCTTGGAGATGTTAAGGTGTGGAACTCCGGCCATTACTCCCAATTTTACACATGGGATATATGCAAACTTGAGCTAACAAAGGATGGAGATTTGCAATTGAAGGGACCGAAAGACAGAGTTGGATGGAGAACTGGAACTTCTGGACAAGGTGTGGAGGTAACACTAGCATAAAAGCAAATTGGTCATTAGTCATTACTTGGTGGAGAGCTGCAGCTTTTTTGTTACTCATTCTTCTTTCTCTGTCTTTGGCGCAGAAACTAGAGATATTGGAGACAGGTAACTTGGTCCTAGCAGATGGGTTAAACCGTGTAAAGTGGCAGAGTTTCAACTTTCCAACTGATGTTATGTTACTCGGACAAAGGCTGAATGTGGCCACTCGGTTGACTTCTTTCACCAGCAACTCAAGTACATTCTACTCTTTTGAAATTCAACGTAGCAAGCTCTTGTTATACTTGAGTTTTGGTAAGAGGAACTATTCTTACTGGGAATATAAGCCTCCAAATAATAGAAACATTACATTTGTTGAATTGGGTGCAAAAGGGTTAGAGGTATTCGGTGATGAGTATAGCCAAATTGCGCAGATTCCATCCAGCAGGAGTACTCAACCCCTGAGATTTTTAGCACTTGTGAATAGAACCGGAAATTTGGGACTCTACTTTTACTCTCCTGAGAATGGAACTTTTGAAGCTGCATTTCAAGCACTTACCACCACATGTGATCTTCCTCTAGCCTGTAGACCTTACGGTATCTGTACCTTCTCCAATGCTTGTTCGTGTATCCGCCTTTCGACGAAGGAAGACGGGGCGGGTTCTGATTGCAATGAAGGGTTTTCTGGAGGGTTTTGTGGCAATGGTCCAGTGGAGATGCTTGAATTAAATGGTGCTACCAGTGTATTAAGGCCTGCTTCAAAAAGGGTCAATGTTAGCAAGGAAGCATGTGAAGATTTTTGCCTTAGAGACTGTGATTGTCTCGCTGCATTATTTTCCTCTGGCATGGCATCAGGTTCGAATTTAAGAGAATGCTTTCTTTATGCGGTAGTGATGGGTATAAAACAAACTGAAAGGGGAATTACAGGAATGACTTATATGGTTAAGGTTCCAAAAGGTACCCATCTCAGTCACGGGAAATCTGGAGTCAAAAAATGGGTACTGGTTATGGTAGGAGTGGTTGATAGTTTGATCATATTGCTTGTTTTTGGAGGGCTTGGTTATTATTTGATTCACAGAAGAAGGAAAAACAGGCCGCCCACTGACAACAACACTTAATACTGCATGTGATCCGAAGTTAATTCCTGGTGTGATTGGATGGATAACCATGTTTCACAAAATTTTTCTCTTAAGGGGGATGACAATTAAAAACACAATTTTGATATGTATTTCTTGTGTCTGATCATGTTTATAGAGGAAGTACTGCAAAAGAAGATTTAAATTCTTTTGATTTGCTTTGCAACAAATGTTTTCTTATCAACTTTTCTGTGACATCCAATTAGGCCAATTCCAAATAGTTGTGGGCAGCAACTAGTTTTCTGCCGATTAAGAGAAAAGAGTCGAAAAGACAATAGGGCAAACTATTGTCTTATGTTTTTTTTTTTTTTAAACTATTCAATTGTAGTAAATTGCACTCTCGATCACCAAAGCTGTTTCCCAACCCGTTTTTACGGCCCATAAATGCTGTGGAGCATAGTTGGAGCCCAATAAAACACAATTACCCGGTTTGGAATAATAAGGCTGGAGCCCAACATAGTAATGCTCTAGGCGAATAATCTTCAATTAGGGAAGCCTATTTGAGCTGGTGCTACTCACTGAGTGATCTCCAGTTAGGAAGCCTATTGGCTGGCTAGTGCTATACTCATCATTTTAGGCTTTAGGCTGTTCTGTTTAATTTATGATGGCCCCTAGTCAGACTTTTATTTTTGAACTAGAAAAACAGGAGTATTGTGCAGATTCTGCACTTTTGCCAACAGCAAATGAACCCTAGAACTAACCTCCTTCAAAAGAAGAGCAATCACCATTGTATCAATGAATTCAGCAACAACCCCTCTCTTTTCCTTTTCTTTTCTTTTTTTTTTTGGGAATCCATAACCACTGCTTTTTGCTGCACAATTAAGTCCACTGCCTTTATCCACTACCTTAAATAGCCAATGCCAATCCCGAATTAGACTTGAGTTGCCAACAGTGTCTAGGCTTGTGGGGTCATTCTCTTTTTTTTGGTCTAGTGGCTCTGGGTTATTCGCTGGTAACCCATTTCATTCTTGAAATGCATTTGGAACCATGAACTAAGCATATATTAGATTTACTGTCCCACAATGACTTCACTTTTGAGCTGCAGTCAAAGAAACTGTGATTGAGGTTCCTATGGTATGACATGTAAAATAGGAGATATGCAACTCGGCATGTTTGGATAGATATTAGGATGAAATGGAAATGAGAATTTGTCTATCTGCTGTTCCCAACATGACTCATTTGCTTAGACAGCAACCCAGCAACTGATATTCTCAGTTATTTCTCAGTATTTTTCACTCTGCTGTATTCTCACAGTTCTTAGGATTCCTGATGTTAGCCTTGATGCTCAAATTAACTATTATTTTCCTCCTACAACTATCATTTTGTTTTTATAATCTGTAAGACCTATATATGTATATATATAGACGTCCATGCAGTTGCATATTGATTTCATTCAGATAGTACTGCCGGCCAAAGCTTGAGGTTCATTCATTCCTTTGCCAAATAGGTTAGGACGATTAAGGAGTGGGTAGCCTAGTCCCTACTTCCTAATGTCAAACCACTGCATCATTTCTTTGCAAGAGTTTCTGCTGTCACATTTGCCTGTATCTGCTTCCACATATAACCAAAAAAAAAAAAAAATGAGGAAAAGAATCAAGTCTCTTCCATCTCCTATTTTTTTGGGGACCAGGAAAAAAACTAATACTTAGTCCCAACTCCCAAGTGCTAATGAGCTGTCCAGTGGCCACGCATGCATGATTATTCACAAGGGGAAGGGACATTTCATTTTGCTGCAAAAAAAACACATCTCATGCTGTTCGGATCTTTTTCACCTGTAGATTTTGCTGGCTTCATCCCACATGTGAGGAAATTTGGACAAAGACATCTTGTTAAAACAGAACAGTCACTGACAATATTGGATTCACATTTTTTAAGACTAAATACATAATTTTGTTTTTTAAATTTTCATGGCCAGAAAACACTAGCTAGCCCGTGAACCTTAAATGTCACAAATCTGATGTCACAACAGAGCACTTGCATGTTTTGTTGCCTGCAGGACCCGCAGGTTTCTTAACAATCAGTTCGTCAATTTTTGTTACATACATTTTCTATCAGACCCCACACGCTACCATGGGGCAATTGACCGTTTGTTGAATTTGTTCATTGCCTTCTCCATCGTATCATACAATCGCCTGCAGGAAACAATGGTTTTGCTACCCTTGAGTAATAATGTTCTGAATATGATTTTGGGCCACGAGTGGAAAAATAAGAGAGAAATTCTTTGACCCAAATGAAACCTTCTACACCACTTGAACGGAAAAGGAAATGTTACCTTCATCTATATATAAGCCTAAATGATGCTTTGTTCAAACTATTAATTATCATGCATCCTTTTCTGCAGACTATCCCTTATGTTTGTTTCTGGCCGGACCTCAATATTCTTCTGTTGAATCTTGGCCAGTTCTGCAGACTTGATGGTTTTGATTGATTCTAAAAAAGAAAACTATTGAGAAACATCCTATGGAAGATTTCTGGGTTTCTAATACGTAAACTGAACCTGTCTTTACGATAGTTTCTCAGGTTCTGGTGGAACACCAATCACCATCCCCTTTGAGCCAGCTAAGTACATAAAAATTAGACTTCGCTAAATTTTTCTTACTTCCTGTGTAATGAGTAAATGCGTATCTAGCATAACAAATGTGTAATGACTAATTAGTAAATACCTTGTAGGAGGGTGGGCTTAGTTGGTTGAGTTTCAGTAAGCACTCTCATTAGGTTGAGAGTTCGAACCTTGGGCCCGATTGTTTGTCCTGGCCCTGGACTGGGAGAGCCTCCCCTCAACCTAAACTTTTTTTTACAAAAAAAGTAAATACGTTGTACATTAACTCCAATGTGTCTTTTACTCTTTTTTATCGTTGTATTGTATGTATGTTTGTTTGCCTAAAATAACCACGATTTCTCAGCAAGGTACAATCAGAGCTGTATGGCTCATATTGGTCAAGCTACTTAATCAAATGATCATGTCATGTAGACCACTTTTCTTAATCTCAAACTTTGCCCTACAAAATGATCAGAGTTTTGTCAGGACCATGCTAGTGAACACTGACCCCTCCCTTCTATGTCTTTCTCTGGTCCAGGGAAAACCGTCAAATCTCAATATTGTACGGACTTCACTTACACTACTTTGGATTACAAATATTTATAATATGTTACCATAAACATCATGCATCTGGAATGATGTCGACAAGGAAGGCCAGTTCACTGCCCATCGTATATACATATATTAATTTATTTTTTTATTGGTAAGCAGTATATAATTATATATGAAGTTTCTCGACAAAGTTAGAAAAGCCAGCTGATCGTTTTTGAAATGGGAATCCCATTGGCAAGAAAAGTTTGTGAAGAAGAAAATAGGTTGTGTCACGAGACATCCTCCAAAATTTAGCGTTATCTGAATCAGCGTAGCTATTCTGCATGATTTGACATTCAATTAATCATATATATGCTCTTTTTCATGACATATTCCTTTGAATCGCCATATGACAATGTGTATAGTAACCCGGAAAAGAGGGGCACCAAAATCCCCCAGCCTAGGGTGATTATCAGTGTTAATTGTTTGTTTGCTGCTCATCAACTGGTCATTACATCCTAATCTCGGCGTTTTCTATGATGCTCTAATTTAGTAATGAATTAGCACCATATCCTGAGGATGGTCTTCTTGTATTTTGCATGCCGTGAAGCAAAAGTTATGACTTATGAACTGTGTTTTATAATAAAATTTTCTCAAAGCATGCCTTCCCTCGATTCCTTAAAGAATATAATTTAAGGAAATAAGTTTGTTCCAAGGAGCCTAATGCATATTAATTGAATTTTGTTCACCTTTCAATAATTCACGGCAAGAACAGTCTTATGAATTGAATATTAATACAAGAAGAAACTTGTGATTGGGCTAGCGGGCATGCATACCATGAGATTGGCACCGAGCACAATGCCGTGGAATACACTGATTCAGTTTACTTGGCTAAAAATTGGGTTCTTTCAGTTATAGAAAATTCTATGACCTTTTTATAAGAATTAAAATTCTACTAAAAGATTTACGATGATCTCACTTGAGCAATTTTTTCAAGTCTTTAATTAAATTCAATCAAAGATTTCATTCGAATAAATGGTGTTAGTGTGTCGTGTTTTCTTGTCATATCGTCGAGGAATATTGCAGGTCTCACCATCAACCTAAATCCGGCCATCTAAATGTTAGCTCAATCGGCTTACGGGTCACTATTATTTATTTTTTAAAGAAAATCTCAAGTGTATGCATTATATATCATTTAGTAATTTTTTTACAGAAATGCAACTCTAAGAACTCGAACAAAATAAAAAAAAATTCGCCACTAAAAATTCATGTGGTCAAGGTATTTTACTTTATGTTATTGATTATATTTCTGAAGAAATACGCATCGTGGTTGAGATCAATTTGAAAATATTAGTAAGGTCTCAAGGGAAACAATATTGGTCAAGGTAATTATAATAACTGTATTTTTTAGCCATTAAGTCTTATACTATATATACATATATATAGGTACATTCTCGGTATGAAACTTAAACTATTGGCTAAGAGTCCACAACACGACCGTTTTTTTTTTTCTTTGAAATGAAGAAAGAGGGAAACACGCTCTTTGTAAAATAAGTTTACAGGAAATCATACTTATTAATTAAGTAGCATGTTCCAAAACCTAAAAGGTCAAAGGCAAGTAAGTTGTTGGAATATTGGAATTTTACCTTAAATATTGATCAAATGTTCGTAGTATAATGGCAAGTGTGCTTAACGATTCCTGTTACGCTACTTATGAATTTTTATTTTTATTGTTGGTTTTACATGTACGCCATGAATTTAGAGTAACTAGACAGAATCGGCCTTAAGGTCATAAATGGGAATAAAACTAAGAGGAAACGGAGGCAAAACCATCATGATGGATCAGGGACTACTATGGGTGTCACTTCAAAGAGTTATAGTAGAGAACAAATTGGCCAAATTTTGTTTTAGAGCTTGATTGACAGATTTAATCTATCTGGGTGTTTATGGCAGATTGACATTCCTAAAACTATATTTTTTTTTTGTGTGTGTTTATATGAAACGAAAATTTATTGCATGACAGTGACAGTACTACCTAAAGAACTGGTTGGATCAATTGCAAAATAGTACAGCGGTTTAACCAGCTATGTAGCTTTCAATATCTAGACCGAGGACAAAGTTAATAATTGATGACCAAGGAATAGATAAAGAAAAAATGGAATAATTGATTACAGAAAAATGATATCATAAGTTTATGTATTTTAGTTGGGGACCATCTATGGCTGTCCTAATTATACAGCCGATGGCCTTCGAGATCAAATTAAACCACTTGGAGAACAAGTGGGAATCTTAACGTTTAGGAAAAGGGTAATTGGATACCCGCTGGAGATTGATTGATGGAGTAAATAACATTTGTAGACTACGGCTTCCGGAGCAATTGCTTCTAAAGTTACTTGTAATGCCTTTATTATTTTCTTTTTATTATGAAGATTGTGATTCCAGGTCAACCAATCAGCACACATATTAGCTTCGACCAAATACCCAAACTTACTTGTAAGAGTAATATATCTCCAAATTATCACTTTAATTGCATGAATTCCTCTAAGACGTTTTGGCAGTTGCCTAGCAATCTCAATATTGCCTCATGTTATGCATCTATATATCTAATTTTCTCTAACAAGGTGGTTGATTGGGAACGCATTTTTGATGTTATCTTGCTACGCGCCATCACCTGGATCAAAGCCAATCACCCTTCTTTTCCCTACCACCTATCCAATCTTCTAGCTAGTGTTGATTCTGTAAAATGTTGGAAAAGTTTTAAATGTCATCTTTCTTTCACATAACAGTGTACTAAACTTGTATTCCCCTGCCTTCCTTATGCAGGACCTACTTTGTACATTCTGTAATCTATCTTTCAATCAATAATATCTCATCGTTATATCAAAAAAAATGTTATGCATATATATATTTTTTTCCAGTCTTCGTGTCATGGATAATTGGATATATATATTTTTTAGTGTTATGGATATGTGAATATCAATGTAATTAAATCTCATAGAATTTGTACATGTCATATAGATAAAGTTAACTTATATGTATTAATCTCTTAACATACGGTCTGGCTAAGTAGAAATTCATTAATCTTCAATGACAAAACTGTTAATATGCGTCTCATTTTTTTTTTTTTGGTATTAAGAGAAATTTAAAAACAAAGTTACATCAGAAACTCCCGGAGCAGTTGTGCTCCCGAGGCATCCACCAAGAGTTGGTTCATACAGGACAACGGTGCGGTATCAAAAGAAACTAAAGCAAACTCCCGTGAAAGACTCATTTTGGCGAGCAAATCGGCTACCATGTTAGCCTCTCGAAATGTGTGTTGGATGATGACTGACCAAGGTCGGTTAATCATCTCCCGTACACACTCCATCAGTGGCAATCTATCAAGGCGGATAGGCTGGGATGAGTTAAGGAGGGAGACGATCTCTATGCAGTCCACCTCCACCACCACTCTAAGAAAATGAGAGCTCCATGCAAGACATAAGGCATCATACACTGCCCACAACTCAGCAAGGAATGGGGTACAGGGATGAAGTCGATGAACAAACCCAAGGACCCATTTCCCTGCTGAGGACCTGAACACACCATCAGCACCTGCACTCCTTGTGTGGTGACAGACAGCTTAACTTTCAACCAGTCATCTTGTGGAGGTCTCCAGCCAACCAAAGCTTCCCGAGTCTGTGTCACCAGGTGGGCTGACTCTGAGAGGGTGTGTTCCAGCCAAATTTGGAAGGAGTAAGCAAGGACATGCTCCGCTAGCCTTCTTGGGTCCTCCGGGCTGGAATGATCCTGGAAAACAAGCTCATTCCGAGACTTCCACAAGATCCATGCTCCAACACCAAAGACGAGGGGCCAAGGGCATGTGGAGAAGCATTCCATAGGTTTCTTCAGCGCCATGGACAGCCATACTTCAGTTGAAGTACCTGCAAAGAAAGAGGACCACTCATTAGGATGGAGAAGTTGCTTCCAAACCAATTGAGCAAAGGAACAATCACGTATAGCGTGTAAGCCTGTTTCTGAGTGCTGGAGACACCGGGGGCATCTATCATCTATAGCCATATGGCGATAGACACGGGTGGCATTAGTCAGTAATGCATCATAGGCAAGTTGCCATAGGAAAGTACGAACTCTGGGTAGCCCTTTCCACTTGCATAGACTTTTCCAAGGATCTATAGACGAGGAACCTAATGAGTCCCGAATGAAATAATATGCCGTCTTTACTGTGCAATCTCCAGAATTAGCATGCTCCCAGAGCACTACATCCTCATCTCCATTAGGTGAAGGAATATGAGAGAGTGCCAGGATACCAAGGGTGGTAGAGGAAAGGTAGTCACGAAGAGCATCAATATCTCAATGACCACTAACGGTGACATAGGAGGCAACAGATCGGCATAACAGCTCCTTTGGTACAGGTTGAACAGCCTGGGACTTCAAGTCACCACTACCTCCCAACCAGTTATCAATCCAGAACCTGGCATTAGTCCCATTTCCTACAAGCCAGGAGGCGCCTTTCTGTAATGTGGGCCATGCCTTGCAAATACCTCACCACACATGGGAGCGCCGTTTCTCTGATTCCATTTTAGGTAAAAAGCCATTCCCAGTCCCATACTTAGCCTTCAGAAGTCTGACCCACAATAAGTTAGGACAAGTGAGAAATTTCCAGGCTAGTTTAACCAACTAAGCCTCATTAGCCTGCTGCATATTCCGAAGCCCTAGTCCACCCCTGTCCTTAGGCTCACAGACTTGCTGCCAATTTACCAAGGATGGTTTCCTTTTATCAACCGTGGAACCCCAAAGGAATCGTCTAGACTTCTTGTCCGCATCATCACAAATGGAAACTGGAAGAGAGAGCATCTGCATATAATAGGAAGGAATGGCCTGCAAGACAGATTGGGTTAGTGTCAAACGACCAACAAATGAAAGAGTATTAATCTTCCAACTCTCTAACTTCGCGTCAATCTTCTTGGTGATGTCACTAAAGAGCTTCGTGCTTGTGCGCCCATAGATAAGTGGGATCCCAAGATATTTTCCAAGATTATTTGTTAAGGGAATACCGCAAGTATTGCTAATTGAACTAGCTAGGCCTGAGGACACATTTTTGGAGCAATATATATGGGATTTAGGCCGACTAATGCGCTGCCCCGAGCTTGCACAAAACTCCTCCAAGCAGTTAGTCACCACCTGCGCTTGCGCCACCGATGCTTTTGCAAACAAAACAAGATCGTCAGCGAAGAACATGTGAGAAATAGCGGGCTATGTCTATTCTGCCGGAAAGGCTTCCACATTCTGGAATCAACTTTAGCACTTATAGTTTGCGATAATCTTTCCAGGCAAAGCACAAAGATATAAGGGGATAAAGGGTCTCCCTGACACAATCCGCGCGAGGGCTGGAAGACACGTGTCATCTCTCCATTCCAAAGGACCTGCATGGAATTAGTAGAAATGCAACAAAGATTAAGGTTAATCATAAGAGGAGGGAGGCTGAGGTTCTGGAGGGTATCCTGGACAAAGTCCCACCAAATCCTATCATATTCCTTCTCCAGGTCAATCTTGAAGGCCATATACCCTTTCCCGCTCTGTCAAATATGCATGGAGTGAATGACCTCCTGTACAACGATGACATTGTCCATAATTTGTCTACCTGGTATAAAAGAAGACTGAAAAGGGAGAACAAGTGAGGGCATCAATGGTTTCAAACAGTTCACCAAAACTTCAGAGAGAAGCTTATAAGTGACATTACATAAAATAATAGGCCTAAATTGTGAAAGTAGCTCAGGGGATGCAATTTTAGGGATGAGAACCAATAAAGTCCGATTAACAGAAGTGTCAAAGGAGCCAGTCATTAAAGCATTATTCACAAATGCACATAAACTACCCTTAACAATATCCCAGTGCTGTTGAAAGAAAGCTGCAGGGAACCCATCCACACTCGGAGCTTTGTATAGTTTCATGTCCCGGAGGGCCTGATGCACTTCACTCTCAGGTGCTGGAACAACCAGGGCCGCTAGGGAAGCTTGGGGAATATCAGGAAAACACCCTCGCCAGGGGTACCGAGGTATAGTAGGATCCTCCAAAGCAAATAAGTCACAAAAGTAGGAGACAGAGGCCTCACAGAGAGACAAAGGATCAAAACACCAATCGCTGCCAATTTTAAGGCCTCAAATACGATTCCGCTGGCAGCAGATGACAGTGGAGGTAAGCAAATAGGTAGTGTTCATATCGCCACATTGAATCCACTTGCTCCTAGACTTCTGATACCAAAGTAACTCTTCCTGTAACAAGACAGTATCATACTCCTCTTTGAGTTGTTTCTCTAGGATGGTAAGCGAATGACTACATCTGCCCTGGTCTCTAGCCCGCTGGATCCCGTCAATACGCCGTAAGAGTTTCGCTTTCTTATGGAAGATATTGCCAAAAGACTTTCGATTTCAAACAGTAAAAGTCTTAGCCAGTTCCAAGGTAGCAGTGGTAATTGGTTGATCAGATTTCCAATTATTAGTAATAAGACCTCTGAAGCCCTCGTGCATTGTCCAAGCAACCTGGTACCTGAAGGCCTTCTGCCTGCCTTGGGTATGGGGGCTGGAGAGATTAATAAGTAGTGGAGAATGATCAGATTTTGTCCGGGGCATATGGAGAACAGTAGCATCCGAAAAAGTCATGCGCCATGCTGCAGTGGCCAGAGCGTGGTCCAAGCATTTCCGAGTGTCTCCCCGCTCCTATGTGAACACTGAGCCTGAAAATCCAAGATCCAAAAGGTTACATTCGTCTACAAAATTCAAAAATTTCTTACTAATCGGGGGCCTGGCTATGAGGGTCCCTTGATATTCAGCAGGATCAACAATAACATTAAAATCGCCCGCTAACATCCAAGGGTGAGCAATCGTGGAGGCAATGATAGTGAGGTCATCCCATAGGGCATCTCTCGGGGCTGCTCTCGGGCTCTCATAAATTGCCATGAATGCCCAAGGCGAGTCACCCAGCGACTGGACAAGCATGTGGATATATTGTCGAGCAGAAGCCAAGGTATCAATCCGGACCAAATTCTACTTCCATAACACCCAAAGGCCTCCAAAAAATCCAATGGGATCAACAGCTGTGCATCCATAAAATCCAAAAGTCTGGAAAAAATTTTCCACCCTTGCAAATTCAACCCAAGTCTCCAACAACACAAGGATACTAGGATTATGAGTACAAATAATTTCTTTCAACGCCCTCCGAAACTTACGGCTACCTACACTCTGGCAATTCCAAACAATTAGTTTGTTTAAATCCATTAAAAAAATTATATTAGGTTTAGAAAAAACTCAAAATCCAAATAAATCAATGCTTTGAGACCGAGGTGGCAGTCTCAACCACATGCTTATGGGAACCATGGTCCAACAAGGAATCAGCTACCACTTCTTAGCCAGAAACATCATTAATAAAAATAGTGCTTAGAGTTGTAGCCACGTCCATACGGTCCTTGTGCCCGAGACTCTGGGTATCAAAAGCCATCTTCATGCTGTTATGCTTGGACGGGTTCAAGGTTATGTTCTCAAGAAGACGGGTAAAAGAAGGTTGATGGGATGGGTTTCGCTCATGGGAGGGACCTAGTACTATCGATGATGAAATACTTCCATTGTAGGCTTGCTCTCGGCTATAAGGTAGGGGGTTTTATTTTGCCTAAGAACTCGGGTAGCTCTAGACTTGAGGGACGTGGCAGAGTCTTTTACGGGCTTACGATTAATCGCGAGATTACTTGAAGTAAGAAAATTAATATTCAACAGGGTGGGCGTGGGGTTGCATGGTAATTTCGGGGAGGAATGCTGGGGGTTACCTATGTCCATCGGCACAGCCGAGGACTCACCAGGTATAGAGGGTGGGGGGAGGGGAGTCCCAGTTTGGAAAGAGTCTCAGTAGTGAAAGAAAGAGACGTGGCAGGGATTTCGGACGAATGAGATTTGGTAGGCTGGGGAGGATTCATGGCCATAATTGAAGTTTCCATAGAGGCTGCTACACCGTTAATTGCACCCATATCTTTCTCTTTCAAAATAGTTTCCATAACAAGGGCCGGAATTTGCGTTCTGTCAAGACCTGGATTTTGCTTTAAATTAGTAGCTTGGGAAGACGCCGTGATTAGAGCGACTGCTCTCGTTACAGGCACATAATCCGTTAACACATCAAACCGTGAGCCGGTTTGACTTCTACCAATTCCACCCTTGAATTGCGCTGTGACCTTCCCAGGACCTGTTTCCTTTCGTGCCTGATTCTGACCATTGCGTGGGGGTCGCTGGCGAGGAGCAGCCACCATCCACTCTCCACGGGGCTGGTTAGCAAGATCACTGCACACCGCCGCCCTAGACGCCGCCGTAGAGGAACAGGTTGCTTCCGCCGGAGGACAGCAAGCTTATTTTACAGGGATTTGAAACCAATACTACGCCCCCACAATTTAACAATCAGTGTATTAGCCCAACGCTTGTGAAGCATATCACGATATCTGTCAGATCATTTCACGACTGGGCCTTTTGGGGTGTGGAAGGCAACTATATCGTCATCTTGTTCAACGAAGGCCTCCTCAGCAGTGTTGGCTGTTTGGCTGGCTATCAACTTGTCTTTGAAGGAGAGGGGCGGTGCAGGTATGGATTCAGTCGTTGCCATGGTGGTGTCTGTTGACTCAGGAGCTGGGATAGGCGGGGATTGAGAAACAAGAGAGGCCGGCTGGCTATGGCCAGAGTCGGCCTGTAGCGGCGGTGGCATACAAGGGTTGCCGATGAAGACAGGGGAAAAAAGTTGAGAACGTTTTTTCTCATGTTTGATACTGCAATCATTAGAGCGTTGTGGTGGTTCAAAATATTGCACCCTCAATTCCCTTTCAGCGCAGGTGCAGTTCTTGCTTCTGCAGCGCCATTCCAAGGGTGGCCTAGTGCCAAGGCTGTCTCCATTAGATTTACTATGTGATTCCCCACGGTTCCAATGCATTGCCGTGTTAAAAGTGTAATAGTTAGCTCCTCATACCCTTTGTACATATTTCTCATTCAATAAATAACTTCGATTAGCACAAAAGAAAATTAATCTCTTAACATTTTGTGTCTGTTAATATAGGCTTTTTTTTTTATTCTAATCTATTAATATAGGTTAAATGTAATAATATAATTTCATACTTGAGAGGACATAAATAAGAATATGTCTTCCTTTCCATTTCTCTTTAATACATTCTCTATTAATATATTTATTTATAATCATTAACCATCATCAAGTTTGTTATCAAGGTATCTTTCATCGTCAATTTCTAATTCAATGATTTTTTTTCTATTGTTCAATAATTTACAATTTCTAATTCAATGATTTTTTCTTATCCTTGAATCATAAAAACTGCATTTTCTCGTTTGGCAGATAAAGTTGTAAACTAGCTACTAGCGAGATATTATTTGGCGCCATGCCTTTCTTCAGTACTTCTCTTCTCCTTTATTATTTTTTTACTGCTATTTCTGTATCCTTTTTTCCAGTGTTCCTCCAGATTGCTACAGCTGTAATCTCTTTGAATCATCCACCTCTCCACAATATATAATAAAAATAACAAAAAAAGTTGGTCATATGTCGTAAAACCCAACCCCTGAGGATTGTCGAACAATAACATCGCTCTGTACTTTCAATTATTACCGCGTTAGAAATTTAATTAATACGTTAATTGAATAAAATATCAATAGTTGAGGATCTCATGCATGTAAATATATTAGCTCAGTCAGTGATTAACTATAGATTAATGAAAGATGATATGTAAATATATGACTTAAGATCTGATCAACTCCTAGATACCTAAAAGCCTAGCAGAATATTGAGACTAGGGGCAGCGGACAGGGGTTTGAAGCAGGTTGTATGTGTGCTTGCTGCTTTATTGTTTTGTTGTGATGATTAATGGCAACACATGTGAATTGGTGGGTACGTCCCATTTTTGTTTGTGTGGAATATGGACAATTATTGCGCTTTGGGATTGACATACAATTTTTGTCCATACGGATGAAATGTTAGTAGTATCCATACACGAAACAGATATATGCACGTAATGTTATCTATATGTGGCTCCTGGACATATATATGAATATGATAACCATATATATAGATATGCATGCCCTCATATAATATGTTCTCTCTCCCATCCATATAGGTCATGGTCAATCATACATTTTATTTGTGAAGAGAAATATTGATTACAAATTAAGTGGAACAATATGGAAAAGGTTAAGTTTGTCTCACCTTCTGCCGAGTAGCATACATATATATATGTTGAATCTTTGAGATATATGCCATCAATCCCAAAGAAAAAAGAGAAGACTATAGACATATAGTATATAGTTACTTTCCATTCCTTTTTACTCCATAAAAGTTGCAGTGATCACTAGTAATAAAGACGGTGGAATTTTCTAGGTGAGTGCCACCTAATTAACTAAGCATATGTGCGTAGTATTAGTTAATATCACATAATTTGTCAGTTGTCACGGCACCCATTTTTTTGGGGGGGATCGAACTAAAGTACTGATGAAGAGAGACACGTGCATGCAAGAAGAAAGGATATGGGCAGAGAGGTAGATGGGTTGGGTACACTAGCAAAGAGAGGAATTGAAAGGAAAGGAGGGAAAGGGAATCTGCTCGTGATCGGAGAGAATTGAAGCATCGAAAGCAGCGAAGGAAGCGTCAAAGGATGTTTAGCTGTCAATCCCTCCAAACACTTCTCACGGGGGAGCTTTTAGTTTGTTGTCTCTCTAGCTACTTATGTCTTTCTCTTCCATTCCACCTTGTTATCTAGCCGTCATTGCGTCATCCTCCTTTTGTCCAATGAAATTCCAAAACCACCACCCATGCATCATCTAGTACTCCCACTCGGTTTCTGTTTTTAGGTCCATAAAACCACATTTGTTTTTTTGGGTAAATAAACCCACTTTTCCACTAAAGTAATTATTATAAGAGGCAAAAAACAAAGTTCCATAGGGCAAATTGCACACAAGAACCTGAGTTTTTTTATGCACAAATTCCCGGCAGGCAGGTGTTTCGCCAACATTTCCATTTAGCTTAATCTTCTTTCACTTGATATATGGTAAACAATTAAAAAAACTAATCAATTATGTACGTGGAAGACTAAACATATAGGGTGGGAAAGGCTTGTTTGCTATGTGACAAAGGATAAATATCATGATAGTGCTTATATATTTAATTATCAGATGTAGATGGAATTATAGTAGATTTAATTGGTCAAAACTATACAAAGTTATTAAAGTCCAGGAGTCTTAGTATCAAAAAAAAAAGTCCAGGAGTCTGTTCATATACAATCATATAAGGATTCAATAAATTGAGCTGATAATTAATTACGTTTATCTAACAACACAGCTCCTGAAATGAAAGAAAATGCATGCAGTAGAAAACTCTCTCAGCCAACGTCCGGTGTCGTTTATTTTATCATCACAGATTTTATTTTTTTTCTTTTTTCTGCTGATCAACACATCAGGTTAGGCATTCTGCTCTGTCGCTGACCTAAACACATCCCTTTCCATGCCTTAGGCTGGCATATATAGTTAGTAAATACATATTAAGTAAGAAAAGTCTACTTGAGGTATGCGAATAAAATGAATAAACAAACGAATAGAGAGATGTCCAATGACGTAAATTCATACGAATAAATTAATTATGATTTTTCATATGTGGGGCACTGAAATCACTCATGCAGGGAAATGACAAGTAACCTTAAACAGGGTTCCATTGAGAGGTCATCCCTCTCCTTATAAAATCCCCCCCAAATCCCAGAAGAGGGCGATCAAATATGTAATCCAAGTTGAAGAAAAGGAAAGGGAAAGGAGAATTATAAGTTTAAAGAAGCTGCATCATGTCTTTCAGGAAGCAAAAGAAGGCTGCTCTATACGAGAAGTTACGCGCAGTCACCAACTCTAATGCTGTAAATTCCTTTAGCTATATCAACTTTCATTTTACTTATTTCCTTTCGTTCTTTTGCATCTAATTTGTTCTTCATCTTGTTCTTTCTTGATGGAATGGAATTCCTATCAGTACTATTCTACCAATTAATAAATCGCCCCCAATATTTGCTCAAGCGAGCGCAATTAATCATCCAAAATATATTGGAATAGTGTTGAAATACCATCACTAATCATCAAAATCAGAAGATAATTAGTTAAACTGGCTTAATGAGGGGATTGTTTGTTTTGATGAAAGCATTAAGTACTGTTGCATGTAAATAATCACATACTGCTGGAGGAATATTGCTGATGATATCTTTTCAATTCTTTTTCTGGAATATGAAATTTGACAGATGAACAAAACCTCAATCATAGTAGATGCATCTAAATATATAGGGAAGTTGAAGGAGAGAGTGGATAGGCTGAACCAAGAGATCGGTAGCTCACAAGTTCCAACTGTTGAAACTTCAGTTCCAGTGGTAAGTATTATCCGTTATCCTTTTGGCTTTCGGTGTTTGTCCTCGATCTTCAAATTACAAAAATCTCATTATTTCTTTTTTCCTCCTTTCTCTTTTGTGCTACCAGCAAGTTACAGTGGAAACCCTAGAAAAGGGTTTTCTTGTTAATGTAGTTTCTGAAAACGAATGTCCCGGATTGCTTATATCCATATTAGAGGCCTTTGAAGAACTGGGGCTTGATGTGCTCGATGCTAGGGTTTCATGTACAGACAATTTCCAGCTGGAGGCGGTAGGAGGAGAGGTAAGGATTAATTCTTATTCTTTTTTAAATGACTTGTTTTAGAATATACGCTTTTTAATTACTATTTCAAGTGTATGTTGTTGTTAGGGAAGATCAAGATTTTCTACCGGAGTAGTACTGGAATTAATATATATACTCGCCACTAAAAATTAAGTTCATGTGGTATATGTATATGTCTGTGTTAAATCTTTTTGCTTGATTAGAAAAAAACAAAAAGAATGGATGATCTTCTCTCTGTCTGGGAATTCGAGCCACATATTTTTAATATTTTAATCACTACATAATAATGGGTGGACTACATTATATTTGGAAGTACATTGATCCTTTTAGTTTTTTCACTCTTGAAATTTTGCAGAACCAAGGAAACACTGATAGCATAGACGCTCAAGTCGTGAAAAAGGCGGTGATTGAAGCTATAAATGACTGGGCTGAGCAATAATAAACAGTCCAGCTCTTCTTGATCGTTCTTCTTGTATTTAGGTCATGCTGATTAATTTAATTTGCGGTTGGAGTCAAGTTCATTACGAAGAACACAAGTGAATTATGGTTCTTCTCTTAGATGTAAGGATTTAATTAGCAGCCTTGAATGGTCAGGTTTTGAAGTTTCTTCTTATTACAAGTATTGCGTAGCATGCTTCGAATTAATACTTTCAGTTAATGTAAAAAGGCCAGGAATATTTCGGGTGGCAAAGAGAAGAGCAAACTATATTTCTTCTTGTCAGGATCAGGATTTCTTTTATTTACCATAATTTATTTATTTTGCAAACTACACCCAAAACGGCAAAGACACAACTGAGTATATGCTGCTAATGTCATTAATTAATCAATCCTCTGGATACTAGAAAGATGCAAGAAATCAAAGTAAACAAAAATCTGATCGTTTAAAAATGTTCATTACAAAACATAATAAACGTCCTTCCGGCTCATTTTTTTATACGCCTTCTGGTCCCTTTTCCTTTGTTATTTTTTTTCTTATCGCCTTAAAAAAAAAAATTCCCGACAGGCAACCAAAATTAACCAATACTAGTGAATCCATAACTAGTATTACGAGAGTCGTAATGATCACCTACTGCAAGAAAACCCATCAAAGTCTAGTAACTCAATCATCAGCCACAATTAATTTACATAGGGCCAAACACCATCCATAAAAAGAGATGATATATAATATCCCAAAACGCCACTAGCTTAACTATACCATATAAAAGATTATAGTGGAGGAAACCTACGAGAAATGAAGGCCTTTGTACTTGCATTTGTTATGGTTTGATGGAAAAAATATAATTGACTCCAGCCACACAAATAAGCCAATACCAAATGCATGTTTGATGCTATGCTAGTAAGTAACACAAACAAAAACCCCCAAGAAGAGATAAAATTTTATGAGACTAAAAGCCTGTCAATCACCACAATAACAAAATTAATAAAGAGTTTACTAGCTGCGACTCAAATCCAAAATTTCCCCTAAACAGAATCAAATCCCTTACCACTTACACTAAGCAATTGATAACTTCTTTAACTTGTCTGTTTTGTCGCCAGTTGCCAGTTGCCACTCCATCTGTATAGCTTTGCTGGGCTTTCTCTCATTTTGGGCTTTTTCAGTTGTAAGAAGTGTGGAAACCAAAAGTTGCGCGAATTTCTCCATGGGTGACGCAATTTGCCAAGAAAATCCTTCGGCGGAGCATTCTTTATGTTTTCCACGAAGCCACGACTGACTTCTTGTTTGAGATGGTGAAGTCACCGTTCCTCGGGTACCAGCAGACGAGGAAGAAAAAACATCTTTTCTATGTTTTTTCTTTATTTCCGGTCTTTCCAGGATTATAGACGGAGGAGTCTTGTGTCACGACCCCGGAATCTTAGTGCGCATAGGAGTCCGGAATCCTATTGTGCATAGGAGTTTGAGTTGGGTTGGGACACTACTTTGGTTGTTGGTAGGAATCCTATTGTGACTAGGAGTAGCTAACCTTGTTGTATTAGGATTGGGTTTGTGTGGGGGTTAAGTAAATCGAGTTTGTGTTGGACTAGAATTACTTAGCACTGTCAAACTAGTAGAGAGCCTTGCGGCACCTATATAAATAGGACGCGTGAGGGGGGGTTGTTGGGCGTGTATTATTGTTGATGGTTTATTAATAATAATACCGAGTCTTCTCCCAATTATTTCTCTTGCTTTCTTATTCTCTTGGTTCTCTATCTTTATTGTGTTTGCGTGTGGTAGGCTTACAAGTTAAGGGACGATCTTGCTTGTGCCGCACGGTGAGAGTGTGCATCCGCTGCGCCACACTCTTGGCCCATGACAAGTGGTAGCAGAGCTTGACTTGCTGTTGGTGCCTTTTGTTCGCTGTTGGTGCGATTTGGTGCTGGTAGGTGTGCCAATTGTTTCGCGGGTGCAGATCTGGGCGTGCCTTTTGGTTCGCGGGTGCAGGTCTTGGCGCGCCTTTTTGCTCGACTGGGTGCACTTTCTGGGTTCTGCTGGGCGCGCCTTTTGGCTCGACTGGGCGCACTTTTTGGCGCGACTGGGCGCACTTTTTGTGCGATTGGGCTGCAGCAAGGCTGGTTGGTACGGAAATTTTTTATATAAATTCACACGCACTCTTGAAGGTAATTTTGAGGCTTGGTTTTGTTTTGGAGTTGTTGAATCTTTTTGTTGCTGTTGGTCGACTTTTTCTGTGGTGTTGCCTTGTCGATATCTTTTCTGTGGGCTGTCTTGGTGCGGGCTGGAGGCGAGATTTGCTTGCTAGATGCGTGCAGGTGCTGTTGGTTTTGGCGTGAGACGGGCAGACTTGGTGTGACAGGAGGCAGGAATTGGTGTTGCGGGTTGCGCATCGACACTGGATAGATTTAGTGCGGTTGGTTTGAGCAGGAACGAGGAGTGCGACTTCAAACAAAGGTACCTGGTTCTTTTGCTTCGAGAGGGGAAGGAGAATCAAGTGGTTTTATTTGTTTTTCCTGGTTGACTTTTGTTGGTGCTTGGACAAAGTGCAATCTTGTTGTTGTGTTCTTTGCTGGCCGATTGGTGCATCTTGTGGAGAGGTGTAGATTGGCTTGGTGTTTGGATAGCAAGGTTTGTGGAGCTTTGGAGCAGACAAAGGTGACTAGGGTGGGCAGAGAAGGATTCGAAGCTTTTACTTGAGTTTTCTTGGTGGTTTTCTGTGGCTTGATCACACTTGGTTGCTGAAATTGTTTGCTAGACCGTGGTGTTTTGTCGGGTGCTAGCTGATTACTGTTAGCGCTGGTGCGTTATTGGCGAGCTGATCGGGCGTGTTCTGGTGCGGTTGGGTGCTGGTGGTACACGCTGGACGATTGGTAGGCTACTTGGCGTGGGCTGGTGCGCAGAATTGGCGGGGCTGCACACAATTGGCGCAGGTTGGGCGTGAAATTGCGTGGGACGGTACACGGGTGCAAGGCAATTTTGGGAGCGACTGTTGTTGGTGTGGATTCAAGACAGGTTCCAAGGAGAAACTTGGTGGGGTTTGGCTTCAGGAGAAGGATTAGACTCAAGGGAACTTTCTTGGTGCTTGGAAACAAAGTGCACGGGTTGCTTGGCTTGGTTCTTGGTCGAATTGTGGAGACTCTTGGGAGTACAATTGGAGAGAACTTTGGACAGCAAGGAGTGTGGATACTTTGTAAGCATCTAGGAGGGGATTTTGCAAGGTCAGACTTGGTTGCTGGAGCAAAATTGCGCGGGGAGTCCTTGGTGAATTGCGGGTGTGGAGAGCTTCGTTCGAAGTTGCACTTGGCAAGCTTGGACGGGTTGCGTGGAAATTTTGTGGCATACAAGAAGGCTGTTGCGGATTGACGCCGGACTGGAGAGTTGCTGTGATGGATTTTATGGAAATCCTGGACACACACAAACGACGGTTGGCGGGCGCGAATGCGACTCATTCTATGGATGGTGGACATGGTGTTGGGACGTTCATTGGTGCTGGGTGCAGGTTTGCATGGCATGATAAGACGGACATTCATGGCTTATCCAGGATTGAGGGACTATTGAGGGGGCGAGGTATAGTTCTTTCACGGGCCGATTTCGGGACAGAGATCGGGTGCTCTTCATTCACAAGGGACTGTGATGGTTCGGGTGGTGGAGAGGGTTCCAGCGAGGAATGCACAACGAGAAGAGTTGGCATGAAGCTTGGGGTACGGTGTAGGTTCTTACATCGGGTGCGCGGGTACGCGGACGGACATGTTCTCGGGGTAGAGACGGGTTCAGCGACGTTGCTTGGAGCCATAGGATTACATGGTGAGCGACGGGATACATGTACAAGGACGTTGCTTGGAGTCATGGGATTACATGATGAGCAGCGGGTTTCACTTGTTCAAGGTTGCGGGGATAGTAGCCGAAGTTCAAGTGGGCATGCAAGTGATTGGGAACCGGATATGGCTGGGCATGAGTCATGGTTTAATCACGAGCATGGATTTTGGTCGATGGTTCGTTGGCTTTGGCATTTCGAGGAGTGGAAGGATTTTCACAAAGCGAAGTGGAAGCGTGAACATCGGAAGCGACTATTCGAGGGTCGAGTAGCTGTGGTGCATCATCGGGTTGCAACGAGGGCGTTGCAAGATTAGGTGGTGGAGAATGTCACGACCCCGGAATCTTAGTGCGCATAGGAGTCCGGAATCCTACTGTGCATAGGAGTTTGAGTTGGGTTGGGACACTACTTTGGTTGTTGGTAGGAATCCTATTGTGACTAGGAGTAGCTAACCTTGTTGTATTAGGATTGGGTTTGTGTGGGGGTTAAGTAAACCGAGTTTGTGTTGGACTAGGATTACTTAGCACTGTCAAATTAGGAGAGAGCCTTGCGGCACCTATATAAATAGGACGCGTGAAGGGGGGTTGTTGGGCGTGTATTATTGTTGATGGTTTATTAATAATAATACTGAGTCTTCTCCCAATTATTTCTCTTGCTTTATTATTCTCTTGGTTCTCTATCTTCGTTGTGTTTGCGTGTGGTAGGCTTACAAGTTAAGGGACGATCTTGCTTGTGCCGCACGGTGAGAGTGTGCATCCGCTGCGCCACACTCTTGGCCCGTGACACTTGTGTCCATATATGTCATTTAGATGGGTGAACAAGCTCCTGTCCCTACCCCTAAACAAACATTACCTAATTAGCCTCTTGCTATTGATAATCGAGATGATAGTACCAGCAACTACTACCCGTTTATTTATGCCTAAAGCTCAATCCAACGTTGAACTCTAAAACACCTCCTCTTTTGAATTATGTGGTACTACAAAGCCACTCTGTTTCAGGATTTTTTCAAGTTTACCAAACTTAGCAGTTCATATTCTTCTCTTAACTTAAGCAGAATGGTCCATGAAGTACTTCTAAAGTTGCATTAGGCATCTAGTACTACCTGTAGATAATGCACCAAGCAGCCTAATAATGTGACAGAAAATTGCACACATTTCTCGTAGAGAAAGCAGTGGCACCAAGGAATAGGAACCAGAATGCAACCTACCAGAAAACAAATTATGCATTGCATTGCAGGGTTCCCAAGCAAGTGATTTTAACAGAAGTGGTCCCTCAAATGAAATATACGATCAAAATATAGGGCAGCAGTAGACGCAAAACTTGAAAGCATTTCCTTTGCATGCCAGCGAAAAGCCAACAACATGAGGACAGCTTACAAATCTATGAATACAAGATAGGATTAAGAAGTACATATCCTCGTCCCACTTAAATGTAGCCTCCAAAGGCACTCATCTGCACTAAAGGATGAGTTCTTGATGGAAGAACCAGCAGCACCAAGTATAACACAATAATAAACCCCTTTTAGTCTCCCTTGATGCAGATTGCTCGCTTTTTTGGTCATAGCATAAATTGATTGCTTTTGTTTCTACCTTCCAAGAACTGATATCAAGGGAGGGTAAAAATCCAGCTAAGTATGTATGCATCTATATTTCTCCCAAAAGTCATATGACCTTAGAAGACATAGTGTCGACGCCCATCCAGTGGCAAGAGACCCCTGATGTATCATACTATTTAGGTGACATAGCCAACAAACCTGATATTCACGCAGCCAAGTTTCTGAAAGTTAACGAATTGCCATCTTTGCAAGCTGTAGATTGTGCATGCACGTTGCCAGTTGCTGCATTTGAAAAGAAACAGATAGTTAAGTCCCCAACTGAATCCTCACCTAAAACACATGCATGAAACTCTAGCATTAAAAAACATATCACAGATATAATTAATAATCTATAACTAAGAGCATAAAATGCATGGATATAAATTTTGCTGTGGACCACATCTTCAGGAACGGGCTTGTGAACTGAGTGCTAGTACACCTATTATTGAGTAATTGGACAATAAAATACTTCCGGAAGGTTATAGAAATCAAATAATTAAAAAGAAAAGCCATGAATTGATTGTGCAAAACCATAAAAGTTGAATATGACTGCCACCAAAAGACAAATTTTTAGAAACAAAGTATTAGAAATAAGTGTCTTATATCCTAGAATTGGAAGCACAAGACCTGAAGATCTAGGTGGTAGATAGCAAATTGTGCTGAATTTGAGAGAAGTGGAAGAAGATCTTTGACCAAGCCCCAGACATCCATATCAGGAGCAGCAATGATTAGGCTGCACATATTTTTCAAGACAGTCATCAATTTTGTGCACAAGTACTTCTTAAATAGAATCTTTACGTAATACTTTGTATCAACTTATAAACTGATCAATCACATCTGGCTACCTAGAGAAACCATTTTCCTTCCACAACTTAAGGGCCTCACCCGATGCCCGCTCTCCAGCTTTAGGGGCTTTGCTCGCATTGCTTACTGGATGGACTGTAGTCTCCACTACTAGATCTGCAGTATCAGGCTCAGACAAGAGAGGTCTTTCTTCCATGTTGACTGATGAAGTTTGATCCTGATTCTATCCAGAATGATCTCTTAGCAGATTAGACGATGAAATTTATATAAGCAATAAGGAAATTTGTGCTCACATTGGATTGCAAGTCAGAGGTATCTTCATGCTCACCAATTTGTTCACAAGTTCCAGGTTGGGCTAAACAGAGGTCATTAAGAGAAGCCCGCACAATTCTGGACACAAGAACATTGACTTCCTTAAAAATCCCTACTTTTAAATGGGAAAAGATATGGAGAAAGAGCTAAAAGACTTATACAATGCACCTTGTCAATTCGTGCTGCACCAAAGAATTATTCTCTCCACATATCAGTTTACTCAAACCCAAGAAAAAGGATCCAAACTTACGAATAAAAGAAAACAGAGACGAAGTACACCTCTTGCAAAATTTCGTTACTGAAATTAAATATCCTCATTATCTCTATAGAAAATGGAGCACTTCCAAGATATGTGTTACATACGTAACCTGTACCTGTTAAGCACTTATATGATTCAGCAAGAAGAAATTATTCTCCATAAAAATATAAGCTGTAGGCAGTAGAAACAAAGGCATTGATATTTTACTTCATGTCTTTCATCATGACAGTGTATCAAGCTATACCATGTGAAATTTTTTCTTCTCTTTTCTGGAACTGGTTGAAGAATTTTTTTGAAGGACAGTTACAGTATAAATAAAAAAAGTGAGGAATATGGGACCCAATAAACCTATATATCTGAATTCTCAACGATGATAACCAACAATAGCTTGCCACTGAAACACCATTTCCCTTTTATCGTGGCTCCTCAAGCAGTTTTGTTCTTTCAGTCGCAAAAAAAAATAATAAAAAAAAATTGAACACCATTCTAATGCCACAGAAGACGACAATATATTGGAAAATTGAACACCATTCTAAGCAAACAATCAAATTGAACCAATCAATTGTCTAGTAAATCACACAGAGAGATGAAAGATGCATTAAATCTTCTACCTAGTGACTATATTCACTTCCACTATAAAATTCTATCTCCTAAACCCAGCGACATAAAAACTTGTAAACCAAAATGTAACCTACAGAAACCAAGTAAGTAAAAGACATAGACGATTACCGAATTTTAGCTGGATGTTTCTTGAAGCATGTCTCACATATGCTGAAACAAAGAAAACGAAAACATCAGGATGCAGATATCAGGAAAAGAAAGGAAGGGAACAAACATTTGAGGATTTGTAAATCAAGAAAAAATCAATACTAATTGTTTCATTTGCAGATGTGAGTTACCTAACAAATGGCTCTATAGACACTATTATAGATCCTGAAAACTATATTGTCACTTTATACTTGTCAGAGACTGAAAGAGCGCAAAAAGCCTATACCATATCCTGAATACATTTGTGGCCTTGAAGCATGAAGTTTTAGCCCCAGCTGGGTCATTGTATATATTCCATTTGTCAGCTTCATCGTCTCCAAAATCATGTCACAGGAGATCTAAAGGTACTTTGATCAAACCTTAGGTAAGACACACCTGAATGGCTTGACACAAAAGAACCCAGCTCATTTGTTTACTTGAATTAGTTCCTACCTTTTTCGTCGAATTACTACATACAGACACACCAGAGGAACAGGAGCATGTGTTTGCATTGCAGACTTATGCATCAGAATTTAAACTTGTTACAATAGTATGCTTGTGAATCAACAGACAAGTACCATATACCCAGATCCACTCGGTACGTTGGACCTACTTTTGCTAGGTAAGACCTTCCTTTGTTGCAGGAAGGAAACTTGCAGCATTAAGAGAATGGAAAAATTGCAGTCTAGTACTATGAAAATTTTGTGAAAAGAGAAACAAAATAAAACTATTCTTGCACCAACAGTCAGCTCAGAAAATGTGCGAACTTTCGGTGACTCGCTATCCACAATATTTTCAAGTACGTTAAACAAGTGCTAGTATAAAACCCAAAACAACAAGAAGCAATGAACATGTAGCACCATTACCGCTGAGGAGGTTACCTTCGAGCTACAGGTCTTCTTAAAAGTACTTCAGGTGCATACTTTTTTTTGCTTCTTGAGTTTGTATTTCTCCTGCAAACAAACCGGAAATCAGCTCAACTCAAAACTTAAAGCTACTTTGACTAAACAAGTACAACTTTCACTCCACATGAAAGACTTACTTGCGAAAACTGAGTTTTCTTCTCAAATATTGCGCTGTTGGCAATGAGAGCTTCAGTTACTTCATTGCCTTTGGCACCCTGTCTGCATCAGAAATGTCAAAAACTTCTAAGAAGAAGCAATTCAAGGGGGATAAATTTATATTTTAGGCTTAAAGATATAACTATATCGTCACAGCTATTCCGGGAAGCACTTAGCAAGCTAAGGGATTAAACATCCTTCTTCTTGAACTTGTTTAGTTATGTTTCAGAAGATTAAAACAATTGAAACAAGAATTTTTTAAGTTCTGGCAAAACAAATATCAAGCCATCAGCACCATTGCTGCATTCTCACCTCCGCATTTCCTCTATATCATCGCACGTTAGGCTTTGAGCTTTATTATTATCAACTAATGCTCTATTGTCCCTGGACTCGTCCAATATTTTACTATCTCCTTCTCCTTGAACATCATTACCTGCCAAATAGTTCTACAGCAATAAGTATCATATCACAAAAAGAAAGAAGAAACCCAAAATTGGCTGAAATTAAAAATGAAATTTAGGAACGGACCATTTGTGGAGGGAATAAGTCGAGACAGACACAGTTCCCCTTCAGCTTCCGTTTTCGATTTGAAACAAAGAACCAAAAGGACATCCAATCAATGGCCGTAACGAGCAGCTCCTCTTGCCAATTTTCATAAGTCCTAAGGATTGGCCAATTAATCACTTGAATTGATCGCAAAACATGAAGAGAGAGAGAGAGAGGAACCAGAAAACTTACGAGCCGGCGGTGAGACGAGCAAACACCAGACGGTCGCCGTCGTTGACGTCGAGCAAGACACTGCAACCTTCCCATGTGACTCTACGGTTACGGGTTGGATTGGATTGGATTATTTTATGGGACATGTATTGATTTGGCATTTAGGGTTTTATTCTTCAAAGCAGAAATTCTATGGATTTGGCATTTTTTTATTCTTCAAAGCAGAAATTCTATGTAGATGCACTCCACTTAACTGAGCGGGAAATGCAGAAAAACTCGGTGGTAGGGTTTTAGCTTAGCCGTTGGCACTTGGCCGTTACAGGGAGATGAATGATTGAAGACCTCAAAACGACACAGTAGAGGTTACTGGCCTTTGTTTTTTTTTTGGTCGGAGACCATGAAACGTGGTATATTACTCGAAAGAACAAATACAAAAGGATGGCTCTTATTAACTACTGACGGTCTTGTTCAAAAAAAAAAAATTAATGACGACTTGTCTGTAATGGAGTGCTTAGTTTTTGAAAAAAAAAACTATTTTTTCTGAAAATATTAAAAATAGAGATTAAAAAATAGAGTTTGTATTCAAAATATGTATTTTTCGATTAGAAAGTAAACAAAAAATATTTTTTAAAAAGTTTTCCAACTTGTAACTGTTATAAGTAGTGAAAATAAATATACCATATGCTAAAGATACTGACCCAAACTCCACCCTTAAGGCCCATAAGATTCATCTAATGTCCTTGTAAATTATATCTACAGCCATGTTAGTGGGTAAGAAGTTTTTGAATTCTTGAACTACAAAATGATTTTGCAATTTTAAAATGTTTATCTCATTAATTGGTTTTTGTGTTCTTTTTAGTGTTGACTATGAAGAATTGGCATGCAGTGTCCCACAAAGGAATGATAGTCTCAATATTCAAAAGACAATGCGAGTGCACTTATTATTTATTTTTTGCCAGAATTTTATTTTCAACAATTGTCTATGGATATCGACAACAAGTGTGAGAACTCTTCATAAGGAGTACTTTTTGAGCATACTACTCAATTTATCTATAGTCCTTTGAAATTGATAATTAAAAAGTATTTATTAAATATATTAACATGATAATAATGCCATACTAAGGCATATTTTTTATTTATTATCTTATTTGTATAGATTTAAAGAGCATGAAATAGTTAAGTCCATTGTTATTCGTTGAGCTACTGGCCTGAAAATAGAGAACCAGGCCCACGGAAAAGAATCTTTATTTAATGAGCCTAGAATGTAAGAGCAGGCTTGTGACAAAAACAAAAATGTAAGAGAAGGCCTAACAGAAGTTCAGATGGGTTCTCTTTTTCGAAAAAAAAGATGGCTTCTCTTTTTTCCAAAAAAAAAAATGTAATTCATTTATGCATATATCTAGACTTAATTTTTAAAAATTAATTAAGTTCTTTTTTGGGTAAAGAAAAGTTTAGGGTGAATGGAGAATCCCAATCCAGAACCACCGCCGCGCTTACAGTGATATTACAAATTATCCACCAAGAGAAAAACGGTCCATAAATTCAAACTCTCGATCTAATTAGAGTGTTAAATAAACTGCCTGACAAACTAATCTAGTTCTTTGACTTGCTGGGTTTATTGGGGCTATGCCACCTGCTGGTCTTGTTTCTTTTTCTTACAGCTGATTTGCATTCATCCGTAGTTAATTAGTACTATTTTTATATTTTCCAATGTACCAAAACAGTAGAGGTTCTTTGACTTGCGCCTTTATATATTTCTTAAAAGAATTTGTTTTCGTAGCCGTTAGAACTGCTCAGTGATAGTATTGGCCACATGTCACATGTCATTTAGACAAAGATGAAATGTGGAATTATTAAGATCTCTATTTTCTCTTAGCTAGGTCTACATTTTCATATACAGTAATAATTGCAATTTTTCCTTGATAGCATCACTAACTGGATTCCATTCCCATGCATATACGACATTAAAGAAATGCAAAATGTTGAATTCACGACAAAGTATAGAATGATTGAAAGATGTTTGTCACTTTCAGAAGAAATTGATATACGTAGCAAAGAACGTAGGCAAAAAACAAGCGTGTGGGGTAACCACAATTAACAATTGGACGTTGATTCTTTTACCCCATCATTGCATGGCAAATTGATTAAGTCTATCGTCATTGACATAGATTATGTTCATGATTACGTTGATTGTTAGTAGTTTGCCAGTAAGAAATGTCAAGGTGAACAGAGTTTCGGGGCATTTTTTTGTGGTTTGAACGATTCGGACAATTTTTAATACGATTCGGGGGATTAATTCATGTCTTAGCAAGGAAGGCATGCAATAGAAACCCCAATGCTTAATGCGTCACCGGAGACTTAATTCATGTTATTTTTAGAACAAAAATAGTGTTTCTTATTGAGGCTTTCTTTTTGTACATAATAATCCTAGAAAGTAGTTTCTTATTAAGGTTATTGAAACGCTTTGGTACGTAGAACATATGCATGTCACATCGTTGTGTTTGAGATAACTATATTTGTGTTGCATTTCCATAATATAATTAATTATATAGCTAGCATTTTTTTTTTTATCTGTTGTAACGATTGGTTCTTCTTCTCTTTTTTACATAATTCATGATCAGAAAATGCTTTTTATTAGTTATGACTTTCGAGAAGTTCGAGCCAGCTGTAGATGAATAATAGTATTTATCAGCCAATTATATGAATTTGCTTACAGCTAAGTATGCAATTTGCTTTAATTTGGATATCGGGATGGAATATCATGATCAAAAACTTAATTCTCTTTCTCTAGAATATGGTTTTTTTTTATTGACTTTGGAATGCATATATTATATTTTTGCTTATAAGGAAAACAAAGTCTTACTAACGAGCCTAATTCAGTGGCATTGTAGTGGTCTTGATCAAGAGTTTGAATGGTAGGATAGTACAATATTAATATAAATTGAGTTGGGAAACAAATATTGAGTGCTTAAGGGAATGTATCTAATCAAAAAGTTCCAGTCCTGAATATTATACCCAACATCTAGAAATTTTAGTTTTCAACCACACATGAGCTTGAAGAAGGCATCATGAAACAGATCCAGTCAAACTTATTGTTTATTATCAGACAATGTGTTCCTTAGTAATTACCCACATCGTGCCCAAAATTAAGATGCAAATGAAAAGACCCCAAAACTCCCCTATTAGTTTAATTACCACTGGGGTAATGCGCGCACCATTTGGATATTTAATAAGATCACCTACTGACAAATGCATATCCCAAGTCCCAACCTTCTATTAAAAAAAATGCATATTCCACCGTTGGAAAATCTGAGACCATACTCTCCCACAAAAATGAAAAGTGAAAAACTTTTAAAAGAAATATAGCTCAAATTCAAAAGAAAAACTAGTTTAGTTGGTTGTTGAGGCTAAACTAATATAATCCAGAGTTGATATAATCTTTTAGAAGACGCGAATGCTGTGATAGACGCCTATTGGACATATGCATATTTTCACCTCTTCCAGTCTCCTACGCACAAGCTCCCCCTCTAATTTTATCACTACAGGAGATGGCACTACGAGAGATGGATGTTAACTATATTAGTATAGATATTACCTTAGTTGATTGGTGAGAGAATATATCCTAGTAATACTAGGTACATGTTATCTGGCCCGGAATTGTGAGTGCATTGCAAAGAAAGTGGAAGACTTAGAGGCACTTAAGGCCAAGGAATCGCGTAGATTAGTGTCGCCTTCAAGCTTTTGTGCGGCCCACGCGGTTTGTGCTTTTGGTAAGGCACGTAAAAAGTCATAAAAGCAGGTAAAAGTCGCAACGTATATAGCCTTGAGAATGACAAGCATGCGCATATATGGAATTCTGCCTTCCATAATTACAAAAAGAAAAAAAAAGCACTGGGGTCAATGAATTGGAAGTCTATCGGGCTGGTTTCTTCCTCTTTTTGGTTTTGTTGGCCTTTTTCTGGATATTGACCGGAGGGATACAATACATTACAATATACTTGAGGAAACAAAATCCTAAATGTTGAGTTTTGACACTTGGGTAAACGAAGAAGTGGTGCTAGTTAAAAAAGGAATCTCGATAGGCTAGATATTCTCACAAAGTTTGTCATATAATAAGTAATTCATTACTTTTGTAGTGGATTTGGTACTATTTATATTTTATTCAATTTACTACTAATCACACCTGACAAATAAGTTTACAAAAACTTTGGGTGTAAAAAGGCTTTTTTATTAAACATTTGTCATTTAAGAATTAAAATGAGCTATATAATATGGAAACATTTGTCTAACTCCAAAAATAATGCCAAATATTGATCTTTTTTTTTTTTTTGACAGTCCCAAATATTGATCCTTGATGTTAAAGATTAATTCCGTGAGTTCGATCCTAATAGATGTGATTGGAGGTGATTTGGAACATTAGGATTGTGGGTAATAAAATTCCGATGATGATAAGAAAATTAAATAAACAAACTACTTACGTATCGGTCACTTCCATATACTTAATTTTATACTTTAAATTTCTCTGCTTTTCCTGAGCTACGTGTTCTTGTGGGGACTAATTTCTAATAATTAATTAATTCGGTGCAGCAATTGTAGAAAAGTAATCGATCAGTGGATCCGGTTCGGTGACATTGATGTCAATGAATCTGAGAAGGTCAATTCTTCTAACCATTGTATTGCCATTAACCAATAATTATCGCTACCTTCATTGGGTAATTAATTTTCTCATTGGATAATTAATTAAATGGGATCATACGCTTTGTTTTATTCATTTGTTTCGTTGGTTGACTTACAACATTAAAAGAAAATGCTAAAAAATAGTAAAGGTGGTCATGTGGAGCTTCTATAAATTAGAAGTGATCCTGCAGAGTTTTTCATCAACCGCACCTGCTGGTATAGAACCCTACCCGCATATATATCCTTCTTGATTCCCAATTGGTTTGTTTTATAGTTCCCATAGTTCATAACTAAATTAGACATGGCTTATCTTTGTTCCTCTCCATCAACTTTCGATATAGCCTCCAAAATCCTATGGGCAGTATTTTTGCTTCTAGTAGGAGTAGCCTCTGCTCAGTTATCTTCCACTAACATCTATACAACTTCATGCCCTTCTGCGCTTTCCATAATTCAAGGAGCTGTGAGCTCCGCGGTGTCTAGTGAGGCTCGCATGGGAGCATCCTTGCTCCGTCTTCATTTTCATGACTGCTTTGTTAATGCAAGTGATCATATCCCTCCTTATCATATCAAAAAAGAAGAAAAAAAAAAGCATCCCTCCTTGATTTTCCTTCTTTAGTTATACCTTAATTACATTCTGTCACATGTAATGGTTTGTTTTTGCATGCATGGAGCTTTCTTTTTTCCTTATCTTTTCGTGGCGTAGAGCATGCATTATTACGTGCATACGAACTAGCTAAGGTAGCTGCATTTTATTTTTTTGTAATTAGGCAGAGAAAAGCTAGTTTTCTTAATTTTTTTAAGTGAGAGCAGCCATAGATTCGTGAAGTTGAATGGTATATATAGGAATAGGATATGTATATTTGACAATGCAATCATAAACTATCGGTGGTAGCTACGTAATTTGACTTCACACATCATGATGAAGTTCCCAGCTTCTGCATAATTAATCCAGTTGCTTGTAAATTAAGCATTATTGACTTTGTTGATGAAAAGAGTAACATTATGTCCCCTGCTTTTCCACAATGTAAGTTGACATCAACTACAGTCGCCATATAGAAACACGATACATTTTCTTTCTTTGCGCGTTGCTATTTCTGCATGAGCTACCTTTCATGATATCACGTTTTCTATAAACGTCATTAACAAAAAAAATTCTTCCTGTAAAGTTGTTAACCGACACTTGACTCAAACTGAGGTCGACGCTGATAGAGCCTAAACAGTAAGCAAACACCCCCCAAGAAATGAACTATATATCTTAATTATTAACAATTTACGATGAATATAAAATCACAAAGATGAATGTTGGAATTAAACAATATTTGGAGTTATTAACCTTACTTCACATTTGGAATTATATTGCAGGGATGTGATGCTTCGATTCTGTTGGATGACACGTCAAGTTTCACAGGGGAGAAGACAGCTCCCCCAAATCTTAATTCAGTTAGGGGATTTGAAGTAATCGACAACATCAAATCTCAACTGGAAACATCCTGCGCGGGTGTGGTCTCCTGTGCTGACATCCTTGCTGTTGCTGCTCGAGATGCTGTCGTTGCTGTAAGCAAATATTAACTTAATCTTCCCCAACATTCATTTCTAAACATGTAGGTCCATTGTACTTACACACATTATTCATTTCTTCAGTTGGGTGGTCCTAGTTGGACAGTTCAACTGGGGAGAAGAGATGCAACCACAGCAAGCTTAAGTGCAGCCACTAACAATATCCCTGCTCCAACTCTCAATCTTACTGGCCTTATCTCTGCCTTCTCAAACAAAGGCTTCACTGCTAACGAAATGGTGGCTCTCTCAGGTATGTTTTAATTTTTCTCCTACTAGCTAGCTAGTATTTAGGGTACACTAATGAGCTTATAGTGTATTGGTGCTATTGTAAAAAAGAAAGAGGGACAAGGTTTTTGATTCAAATCCCATCTTTATCAATTCTTACAAAAAAAAAAATTACTATAATGAGTTCTTTTCCAAATTAATCATACAATTAACGGGGTATAAAACTTTTGTACATGAAACATTTACCAAATTTTCTCTTTTTTTTTTATATGACATTTTTTGTTATGTGATCACAGGATCTCACACAATTGGCCAAGCGAGATGCACAACATTCAGGGCCAGGATCTACAACGAAACCAATATAGCCGCAGCATTTGCAACTACTAGAAGATCGAATTGCCCCTCCACCGGTGGCGACAATAACCTTGCGCCTCTTGATGTCACTAGCTCTACCTCTTTCGATAATGCTTACTTCACCAATCTGTTGAACCAGAGGGGTCTCTTGCACTCGGATCAGCAACTCTTCAGTGGAGGTTCTACAGACTCTCAAGTTAGGGCCTATAGCTCCAATTTGGCATCTTTCAGAAGTGATTTTGCCAATGCAATGATAAAAATGGGAAACCTTAGCCCACTTACTGGCACGAATGGACAGATCAGGACCAATTGCAGGAGAGTCAACTCGTCTTGAGCATTTTGGCAATTAATGGACTTTGTATTTCCTTTGAGTACTTCGCTTGTTATGGCAATAGGATTTGTTTTTTTTTTTTCACTTGGGTCTTGTGGTTTTCCTGTAGGTTCTCACCAAAGCTATGTTGTTATTGACTCCAGTTGTTTTTACGTTGTGTTCTCATTGTTTCACTAATAAGATAGAGGCTTGTTTCTCTTGTGAAATTTGATTGGTGTGACTTATGTATTTTCTTCTCTTTTTTTTTGTGCAAAAGGAGGGCAACAGCCCTACGTTTCTTTTGTTTTGTACATAAGAATTGTAAAATCTCCCCAATTCCCCTAACCACCCTGGGATGAACCTATGGATAAATATTAAGGGAGATGCCACTCTATTATAAATAGTGTTGTGAATTGGCTTTACTTTCATTACATTTAGCTTAGGTCCCCTCAACGAGCCGAAGTAATTAAAAGATATTTTCTTCAAAAATATTATACATCTCTTTCTAATTTAGCTAATGACATTTGTCGCTCAAAATTATTTAATAATTTTCAATAGAACCAAATTAAGAAATTTATAGTGGAGTGTGTGTGTGTATATATATATATATATGAAGTGGTTGAGATTCCACGGAAGGATTATATCTTAGAATTACAAAAACCATAAATTATAAAAATTAAAATAGAACAATTCTGGAGTTTGGTTCATATATTATTTTTATTTTTTAACCACAAAGCAAATGTATTATAAAGGTCTAAATGTACATATATACAGCCAAACTAGGCTATTACCGTTTGGTTCAGACTAATGGTCTACATCGTACACATTTTTTTTTCTTTTGTTGCACCTTGCAATTTAACCAAAACCCACATCTAGCTCTTGTTCTCCTAACATAGAAAAGCTTCAATTGGGCCAACACCACTTGTAGTGTAGTGGCATCTCTCTTGGTATTTATCCAAAAGAGTTTGGGTTAGGATAGGGTTTATAGGTAGTTGTTAAGATTTCGATGTACCAAAAAAAAGAAAAGCTTCAACTGGACGTCCTAGTGTCATGTGCCGGGAGTTTTGGAATGCAAACTCTGCTACCAATTGTCATGAGGTCATTACACTCTCCCTAAAGTGGGGCGTGCAGCCACCTTTGACAATAGCCCGTGCGGCACTTAGGCAAGAACCCCAATCTCAAGCCTAAGTCAGCCTAAATCTCCGATACCACGCTAGCTAGAGAGTACCCGAATAGTATTGGAGGAAAGCAAAGAGTATATTAATCCTGAGAGAGAGTTTGTACAAATGTGAGCCCCGTGCTCAAGTTCACGGAATTCCTTAATTCCTAACTCTCCATCTCTAAGCGTGAGTTTGGGAAAAATATGGGGAAGGAATGAAAATGAGGGGATCATTTGGGAATGTAGGCTCCATGCATCGGGCACCGAACTATTTTCCCGCGGTCCCTTCATGTAAAAGAAAAATCCAATGTGGGTTGGTCCAAGTGGTAAGCGACTTGGTTCCGCTTAAGCGAGGTCTCGAGTTCGAGTCCTTGTGTACGCAAAAAATCCCCATTGGGAGACTCACCCACCATACCCAGGTGCGCAACGCGGGTCGACCGGATTAGTCTGGGCAAAGCTCCGGATACCGGCTGGGAAACCAAAAAAAAATGAGGGGAATGAATTGAAAAAGAAGAGAAAATCAGTTTACTTTTTTGGTTTGGGAAAGAAAGAAACGGGAGGAATGAATTGGTGAAGGAATACAACTTTTTTATTATATAGATAGAAACTAAAGTGACGAAATTACAATTTTAACCTTACTATTATTAGGAGAAAATAAAATCATAGGGATGTTTTTGTCTAACCTAGGAAAAATTAAATGCGGATCCCATAATTGTCTCTAAATTCTCCTCTTTTTGGAGAGATTGGTATTCACCGGGGTGAGGAGAATATTTTGTCCTCAAAATCCATTTTCTCCCAATTCTCCTCACTTCACAAACAGAAGAACAACCAATCATTCTCCCCAAATTCTCCTTACTCAATCATTCCCTCCTCATTCCTTCCTTCCCAAACTAAGCCTAAAGACACCCCTAGATTTCCATCTCTTGCCTTGCTTTAGGCTCCCTTCGCCTTTGGCTTGGCTTCCATTGCCTTCCTCCAAATGAGGGGATCCTTCCCTTATTTATAGGCTATCCACCTCGTCAATGGATGGCTTGGATCGATCCTCTAGAAGGTTTCTCGATCCAATGGCTACCATTACATCTTCTAGATATTTCTCACGAAATATCTAGTCATACATATCCTTAGCTTGTCCTAGAATGTTCTAGACTCCCCTAGACACTCTAGAACCTTTCCCAAGTTTTCATAATATTCCACAAGCTTCCAAGAGATTCTAGACCCTTTTAGAACTTCCAGGACCTTCCATACCCTTCTAGAATTCTCTAGAGTCTTCCCCAAGCTTCTAGAGAATTCCACACATCTTTAGAACTTTCTAGAACTCTCTAGGGTGCACCACCATCATCTAGAGAATTCGCATCCTTTTAGAGAACTCCGCATGCTTCAAGCGTATCCCGGGCCTCTCAAGAATTCTGAAACGCCCCGATCCGTATTTACCGTTAAACACAGTAAACACGTGGGACCATATACTATTACAGTAACCACAGTGGTAAATATCACAACCAACGGTATTAATACAATAAAAGTGCATAATACATCAGTAATACTTGTCCCGGCACGAGAATATCAATACATCAAGCAACCGAAATAAGAAATAAAATGCAAGCAGCGGAAGTCTTAATACAACACAGCAACAGACAACAGTATAAACATGATGCAACGCAGGATGGATCTGGGCCTGGCAGAGAGTGCGCCACAGCTTGCCTCGAACGTACCTGAGCTACGCACAATCAAACTACGCGACCAGGTCACGCAGGCGAGGGGTGAGTCCAAAGTGCTCACCGGGTAAAATCCATAAGCAAATATACATATACAACAACCATAAATAATCCAAGTCACCTCAACAGCAAGTAACTAAGGTTCACTTGAACCCTAAATAACACACTCTGTGATTCTAGACACGCTACACCAATTTTTATTATCAGGGCCCCTATCACTAGTTAAATGATGGTCGTCGCCTGGTAGTCAAGCTAGCTAGCCCTTGGACCCCGCCCTGGTACCTCCACATAAAACTGGCACAGACAGGGAGCAGACCCCAAGCACACTCTCTCCTAACGCCTAAAATAAAAACTCGTACAGACAGGGAGCAGACCCCAAGCACACTCTCCCCCAGCACCATAAAAATAAGACTACCATCTGGCTATTCCAACATTTAACTGTGACTTACTAGATGTCTAAGTGTGACCAGTTTTATTATTCCTAGTTACTTAATTCCTATTATCCTCCATTATCTCATTATCCTGAGCAGGCTCACAGCCTCTCCGCTCGTCTGGATAATACAAGCTTATTTCAACTAGTACCCTCGGTACTCTACTCACGCAGTTTTCACAGCCAACAACAACATAAATATTCTACTAATACCAACATTTCTGCTATTACCAATAACATCAAAAGTAGCATCAATTCAACAACGTCAACGGCAACAAATTCCAATTAAATTCATCTCACAACAACTATTCACAGCCACAAAGAATTATTCAAGCATATAACACAACAGCAACTTGGTACTACGGACAGTATATAAATATCTACTTATCCTCACCTTAGCCGATTTTCCTATTCCTGATAGTCCTCGAAGTGTTCCGGCTCAGGCTCCTCGGGGTACTGCTCGTTATCAATTCCTATATCAAACAACAATTTATGCATATATAAGATGATATGCAAATGCTCGACTATTACTATAAGCCGTAAAAATAATTACTGGACCTACTCGGTACTTCCCCGGGTTATTCCCATTATCGTCATAATTCACCATTTATTTCAAGTGTCAAAAATACCATACTAATACCGGTTATTATTCCGGTACGTATTTATTTTGATAATACCCTTTCCATTTTTATTTTCCTTAAGTATGTACTTTCCAAAATATTTGATAAAAATAATTATTATTCTTTCCAAAGGTATTAGCTATCATAAAATAATCTTCCTAGAAATTATTCACATGTACATATTTTCCGGTAGTATATTCCACGGTACACATCCTTAGGAGTATTACTATAATTTAGCAATTATGTTATAATCACTTTTGTTCCTTGAAATTAATATACGAAAGTAATTATTTCCTTTATTTTCACAAATTATATCCATATACTATTTTCTTATATTTTCCAGATTATTCCCATAATTATTATTTTCTAGATTTTATTTCTTATTATTATTTTTAATTAAAACGGACTGGGCCTGTGAATAGTACTAGCCAGCCCGGACCCAAGGAATGACCAGGTCCAGGGCTGACTGGCCAGCCCAAGCCAAGGCATCAGGCCCACGATCTGAGCCCGAACCAAGGCTTGGCCCAGCTCCTAATCCACACCCGGCCCAAAGCACCCCAGCCCATCTCAAAACCTAGCAGACCCGGGTCAAACCTTTTGCTACCGGGTCGACCCGCCCGACCAGACGGGTTTCTTCAACCCGCAGCTCACCTATGTAGCGAGGCGGCGACGCACGCGAGGATGAAGGGAGCAGCTGCAGGCACGGACTGACGGCATGAGAATAACGGTGTCTTGCAACGGCGGCGAGCGAGGGAGGCACAGGAGAGGGAGGTGGTGGCGACTGGTGGCAGGAGTTGTGGTCGTCGCGAGGAAGAAGACGAACGACGCAGCATTGCTCGGCGTCGTCGTCGGGTGGCAGGGCTGGTGAGGCGGCGGATCTGCAGTTGCAGATGGTGGAGCCACGTCCCGGCCATCGTGCGTAAGGTAGACGGCGGCGAAGAAAGAGAGAGGAAAAGGAGGAGGGAAGGATGGCGCGGTGGTGACGGTGGTTCGATGGTGGTGTTTTTCTTCTTTTTTTTCTCTCTCTCTACTTACTTTCCTTTTTTTCTTTTTCTGATTGGTTTTGTGTTTGGTGTTGCGTGGTTTTGTAGGTACAAGGGAATGGTTGCACGCAGTGAAGTTTTTGCAGAAGGGAAAGGATGGTGATGATTCTGGGTATGGGTATGTTTTTGCAGGAGAAGATGGAGATAAAACACGCAGTCACGGGCATCACAGGGGAGACAGGTCTTCACGTGCACACAGGAGCAAGGCGACTGCATAACTATAAAGGTCTTCATGTTTATGCAGTCGTGTCCCGTCCGGACCAGAAAATAACTATAATGCCCCCTTGACTTTATTTCTGGTCGATAATTCGAGGTTAAGCCTGACTTTTTTAAAGATTCCTGGACCCGAAAAATTCCAACTTTGGTCCGTAAAATCTGTAGAAAAATCCCGAGCGTGGGGTAAGGGTCGGTTTTGGAATCCGATGCATCATTTACCCTGAAATAATTACCCAAGATTATTTTTATTTGGTAAATTACTGTACAAAGCATTTTTACAGTCCCGGTAAAATGTAAATTTTTACTCAGGCTGTTACAAATTCTCCCGCACAATTCTTGGACCCGTCTCGTGAGCGGCGTGACATTCTCCCCCACTTGATGACGCAATGCCCTCGTTGCGCTCCCATGCACACTCCTTGCGCATTCCCCGGTTTCTTGTGCGCCTCCTACGCCTTCGCTTTCCCCTCGTGTCGGCGTCACCCCTGCGATCCCTTGGCTTGTTGCTGTAACAGCCTGGGTGAAAATTTGGATTTTTACCGGGACTGTAAAAGTCTTTATACAGTGATTTACCGAAAGAATTAATCTTGGGTAATTAATTTAAGGTAAATCGGGCGTCGTTTTTCGTAACCGAGAGTTTTCCCGCGCTTGAGATTTTTCCGTGGATTTTTCGGGCCTAAGTCGGTATTTTTCGGGTCCCGGAATCCTCAGAAAAATCACACCGGAAAATAACTAAGGGGGTATCAGTTATTTTCTGGTCCGGACCGGACTCGCTCCATAATGCAGACAAGCTGCATTATTGAAGTTCACAGGTGGCACAGTATTTTACGGTTTATAAAAAGAAAGCAGAGGAAGAAAGGAAGAGGAGAGGAAGAAAGGAGAGGAAAAAGAAAAAGAGAGGAAAAGAAAAAAAAAAAGAGAGAGAAAGAAAAAAAGAGAGAAAAAAAAGAAAAAAAGAAAAAAAAGGAAAAAAAAGAAAAAAAACCAGAAAAACAGGGAGGGAAAAAAAGAAAGAAAAAAAACAAAACAGAAAATAGAGAAAATAAGAAAGAAAATAAGAAAAAAAAAGGAAAACAGAAAAAGGAAAAAAACCCTGAGTGAACAGTGCCGTTAACCTCACCCTCTCGGTCACTGTTCACGGGAGGACGACCGGCGCCGTCTCGAGCTTCACCGCCACCAGCCTCGCCTTCGCCGTGCCATGGCGACCTCGACGTCGTCGTCCCCGTCGCCTTCCGCCGCGAGACGCGCAGCCGGCGAGCGTTGACCCGCGAGCAGACCCGCGGATCCAGCTCCCCGCGTCCCTGCTTAGCCTCCTGCCGTCGCCGCGCCTCCTTTTCGCCGCTCTCGTGCCGCACCAAGCCGCCTGTTGCCGCTGCTGTGCTCGCTCGTCCTTCCCTCGCGCTGTCGTCGCACCGCCGCCTCTGTACGCACTAGGTGAGTCGGTTTTACCCGTTTCTTCTGGCCGGGTCGCGCTTGGGTTGGATCCTGGGCAACCCGATTTAATTTAAAAAAAAACAAAATATATATATATTTATTTATTTTCTGGTATTTAATTTTGGGGAAAAAATATATTTACTTTGAGAAAATTATGATCAAATTAATTCTGGTGTTTTGAGAAAAAAATATAAATATATATACTTTGATAAATAATTAAGTTTTGTTTTAAAAAACTATTATTATTTGGAAAAAAAATATAAATACCATGAAAATAATTCCTAGAAATTTTATATATATATATATATTATTTTGCCTGGAAAATTATGGTTGTGAAATATATATATATATATATATATATATATATATATATATATATATATATATATATATATGTACCTTGAGAATTAAAGGTAATTATATTTTGTGTTGGAAGTATTATTATATATATTTAGAGAAAGATAAATACTATATATATTTTTTGAAAATTATAAATACGTTATTATTTTTCTGGGAAATTATGGTGATTATATTTTGGGAAAGTATAATTAATTTATGAAAATATTTTGAAAAGAATTTTATTAAAGTATGGTACCGAAATTATATTCGGATATACGTACGATATAATATTTTCGGTAAAAGATGATAATAAAGGATATGAACCGGGATGGGTTATTTCGCAGTTTTGGCATCATAGCATACCGATTATGTGCATTTATGTGTATATATTGCTTTGTTGTATAGGTTCGGATATCGGGCAGTTTTCCGAGGAGCCGGCTTGGGACCGGACATTGTCTTCGGAGTTGAGTAATCGGCCAAGGTGAGGATGGATTTCCTTCAATATGTGCCTGTATTACTCGGTTAATGTGTTGATGATTGTTGCACTATTGTTTGATGCATTTGCTGTGGTTTGGTTCAGGATGTTTATCCTAGTGTCCTGATTGTTTTTGGGATGTTTATCCTTGTGTCTTTTGGTTTAAAGTATAATGGAATAGATAATGAATTGTGATAAGGATGTCGATCCTTGATTTTGGATAGGGATGTCTATCCCGGTATTTTGGTTAGGGATGTCGATCCCTGAGATTTGGTTTTGAACGATAATATAATTATCACGTGGTAAGTAGTGGTACGACTCGACGGTTTAAGACTGTTTTGTGGTGGCCATAACCTGGGTTACTTGTGATAAGCATGACTATGCTTGGGATGTCTATCCCGTGATTATTTTTGGGATGTCTATCCCTAGGTTCTTATTTTTGGGATGTCGATCCCTGGGTTCTCTTGGATTTGGTCTAGCACCCGGAATATGTTGAGGACCAGGTCTGACCCCTAGCTTATCCGTGACGGGGCCCGGAAAGATAAAATTGGAAATTGGTATTTTATTTGAGTCTTTTGAATTGTTTTATTTTGGCGGTTTTTTGCCTGTCTTCGACCTTGAGTAATTTTAGTGTTGCATATTGATTGTCTATCCTTCATCGGTGAGCACTTCGGACTCACCCCTCACCTGCGGGCTTTCATCCCGTAGGATAGATTATTTGCGGTACAGGTTTGGTGCATTTCAGACAGGCTGCGGCGTTATCCCTTGGACAGGGCTCGGATCCATAGTTTGCATCAGTGTCGCATACAGTGTTTTGTGAGTTATTAAATCTTCCGCTGTGCATTATTTTTACTATTGTTGGGCCATTGGGCCGGTTATGTTGTTTTTGATGTTTTTATTTTGGGCTGTTGAGCCCGAGTTTCTGTTGTATACACTGTATGCTGGGCTTTATTTGGTCAGGTTGTTACAGTTCTGGCACGTGTTTACTAAGTACGGTAAATACGGGTCGGGGCGTTTCAGTTGCACCATGGCTTTGCCCCTTTGTGGCGCACCTCCCGTGTCGGCGACGTCCTCTATCGCCTTTGGCAATGTTGATGGAAACCTCTCTCCTGCAAAGAGACCAATCCCCCTTGATCTCTCGAATCACATTCGTCTCCTCCCTCACGGTAGCAACCATCATGTGGCTTGGCGGCCCTTCAAATAATCCATCTCCTTCTTCCACGAGTCCACAACTATGTTGACAGTGCCTAGCATCTCCCCTCGGAGCTCCTCAAGGTCCCCAGACCATTGCTCCTTGATGCCTCGGCTCACCTCTTCAACCATGTCGCCATTATCCCCAACAGCAAGCGTCACCCATGCAAGCCTCGACTCGCACTCCGCTCCACAATTCAGTCCTCTCCCCTAGAAGACTTCTTGCTACCTTAGGAAACGCGTTATTCCTCCCTAGGAGCGTGCTCTCGTTCAACAATACTCACATTGGCCTCCCAGTGGCCATCTTCCACAAATTCCCATGCTAGCGAACCTTACTCCGCCATTGTCACAAGGTCATTACACTCTCCCCAAAAGATCCACCTAGTGGGGCGTGCAGCCACCTCTAACATCGCAGTTGGATCGAACTGGCTCCGCTACCAACTGTTACGGGCCGGGAGTTAGAATGCAAACTTCGCCACCAATTGTCACGAGGTCATTACCCTCTCCCCAAAGTGGGGCGTGTAGCCACCTCAGACATCGAAGTTGGATCGAATTGGCTCCGCTACCAACTGTCACGGGCCGGGAGTTTTGGAAGCGGTGCCAATTCGATCCAACTTCGATGTCAGAGGCGGCTGCACGCCCCACTTTGGGGAGAGGGTAATGACCTCGTGACAATTGATGGCGGAGTTTGCATTCCAAAACTCCCGGCCCGTGACACGTAGACTCTATATGGCATGTGGGTTCCATTTTGGGTCTTACTGATGGTTATTCTAAATCTCATCTTGGTGCTGAATTATTGAAAGAAAGAAATTACTAATTTTCGGCTGAAAATCGGTGATTGACTTAACTGCCCAGGCTCTTCCTTACCTCTTATATTTTCTTGCATCTTATCGATTTACAGGGGATTGGTATACCTTTGGTTATATTCAGTTATTTTTTCCTTCTCTATCATCGGCACTCGCGTTGTAGCACCTTCCAAATTTATGTTCCTCATCAAAGCTATGGAGATCTTATGTTTATGAAATTATTTTCTTATGCATTTGTAATGAGTTGAAAGGTCCCACATCTTTCAATTCGTGTTTGTGTGTTACATAGCATTCTGCGTTACCCAAAAACACCACCATAATTTTGTGATAATGTCTTGCTTTTCGTTTCGGAAAAAAATGAGTTAAAAAGTGCTTGCTAGTTTCTTTCTCTTCTTTATCCCTTTCTGTATGTATGGGATCAGAAGACTGTTATTCTATTAATGTTATAAATAAATGTGAATGTCATGCCACCTACACCATCTAACATGGCCCCTCTCAAGGTTACTATCAAGGCCCCCTGTGGTGGCTCCTCCTAAATATATAATGTTGCTCTACCACCCAGATGTAGTGCCTAGTTTTTCTTGAGGGATGCCTTGCAGCATTGTGTGGCTACTGCCTCATTGACGAGTGTTGCTGCGACCCCTCCATCATCTTTATCAGCTGATCGTAACACTGTTTCTAGTTTTCCTCCTCCAATTATTGTATGCAATTAATGGAGTATAAATTACCTATTTTTATAACACGTTATTAGCACGAGTCTCTGTCCTGTTAAGGTAATTATTTCTACAACTTTTTTTATTACAACTTTTATCATTTTTATATACACATATATAGTACTTATACTGTTGAAATATTTATCGAGTAAACATATATACATTATATTTTATATTATTATTCTACTTATATTGCTGAAAGATTTATCGAGTAAGCATATATACATTACATAGTCTATATTATTATTCTATTAATATTGCTGAAAGATTTATCGAGTAGGCGTATGTACTATATATACTATGTTGTCATTTCTTTCTCATCTCAAAAAAAGTCTGCGGTCTATGGATATATCCATTTTCGATCAAAATCCATCTCTTTTTTTTTTTTTATCAGATCCTTTAGCTAGTCCTTCTTTCTTTAGAAAAATTATTCTTGTCGTTGTTTATGTTTCGCGTTAGGGCAACTTACTATAGTTCGTCCTTTTCTACGTACTTGTCGACATCTTTTACAAATTTTACGAACGGAGGGTACTACTCTTTATACTTATTTTTATATCTTTGTTATTATTTCATCACTGCTATAATGCCCAATATTACAAAACTTGAAATTGAAGCCCCTGACATTTCCGGAAGAAATTATTTGTCATGAGTACTAGATGCTGAAATAAATTTACACACTAATGGTCCGAGAGATACCATTAAGGAAGGAAATGAAGGCGAAAGCTATAATTTTACTGGCAGTCTAAAGTCTGAATATTTTATTTTCCAAGATCCTGCAGATCTTTAAAATAATTTAAAAGAAAGGTATGGCCACTAAAAGATGGTCATTCTTCCAAAAGCTCGTTATGCATAAATACATCTGAGGTTGCAAGATTTTAAATCTATGCAAAAATATAATTCTATTATGTTTCGAATAACCCCTCAGATGAAACTGTATGGAGAAAATATTGTTGATGCATATACGGAAAAAAATCTCCACTTTTCATACACCAAATGTGCTCCTGCAGTAGCAATATGGTGAAAAAGAATTCATGAAATATTTAAATTTAATTTCATGACTCATTGTGGCAGAATAGAATAACGAGCTATAAATAAGAATAATGAATCCTGTCCAATTGACTCTGCTCCATTCCCTGAAGCGAATGACTGTATAATTATAATTTTACTCATGGCCGAGGATGTAGACATGGATGTGAAAGAAACCATTCTAATTACTATGACCGTAATGGTTATAACACTAGCAAGGCTAAGGGAAAACATGCATATTTATATTATTATTGCGTAATGGATCCATTACTAGAGAACATTCACGTAGATGAATTGTTCTCATACATAAGTTTAAATAATTCTTTATATATATTTATTATCTATTGGGCACAAGCACAACATTGACTCTAAAACTTTGAGCTTCATTGTTGATATTGACCCTAACACTCTCGTTCCAAGAGAACCATATACCACCAATGTTGTTTTCTCCACGAAGCTTAAACCGATTTGTAGGAGGAAAACGGAGTGGAATTACTCCATAATTTTCTTCAGGTTGCCACAAGGTTTCGGTGATCAATACCATGTTGGGCTTGTACTGATTCTTTAGATCCCTTAAGGTGCATACAAAATCTTGTGATCGTCTGGCTACTCTGCAATTCCATAGCAGTAGTCGGACAACCCAGACACTCTAGGGACACTCTGAGCCATCATGGAAACTTGATAATAACTACTCTGATTCAAAAATTGACAAGAAGGCTCTAGCTGAAATTCCTATAGTCTATCAGAAATGAAAAACATAATAGAATTAGCCGAGCCATAAAAAGAGATCCTTAGATTTCCTTGGTCCTCTAGGAAGAAAGTTTCTTCCATAGGAGTTACAAAGAACCTAGACGAATAGAGCTCATCAACGAAAACCAAACGAGGAATTCGTGCGAGCTCACTCGATAATTCCTCTTGCTGCACTATATGCTAACCTATTTCCAAGAGAGGCACCCTCAACAAAGAAGACAGTAGTTGGAGAAGGCATTTTTTTAATCTCGTTGTGTTTTTCTGAATCTTTCTGTTTTCACCACATAACTCTCCTCCCTTCTTATAGTCTGAGCTTAGAAAGCAAGATGTTAGTTTTTTCAAACGTGGACCCTTTTTCTATCTCCGAAAAGATCCAAGGGAAATTTCGGTGATTAGATATGCAAATTTATTTTTCACAAAACTCCAAAGCTTTTTCATTCTTTGAGGATTTGTATTTTTTTGAAAAATTTTGCCGCCATATTAATAATTGCTCAATAATTCTGGTCTTTTCTGGCATCAATTATGAGTGGCAGAAAATAAGCTTAAAATTGGTACACAATAGCCTGAAGTTGGCATACAACAGCTTGAAGTTGGCACCAGCCAGAAGCTGGTAAATAATTTTACTAAGTTATTAAATACATAGTTTGCCCAGCCTGAAGTTGGCACTAACTTGAAGTTGGTTCATGGATTTCTTGAAGTTGGTTCATGGTTAGTGTATTATGGATCCAGACGAGGGACGCCAGCCTGCTGCAGAACATCTTCATGTGAGTTTTCTTCTCATAAAAATGCATATTATACATGTGGTTATCTGTGTTTCATTTGCTTAATTGTGTTGTTGTATTGGTAATCAGAAGTTTTTAAATAATAAGTTGATGGAAATTTACAAGTTTGAAAATGACAAGTTTTGGAAAATAACATAACTAACCTTAAGTTTTTGAGTGTTGACGGTTTTTTTCTCCTACGGGAATTTCGGGGACGAAATTCTTTTTAAGATGGGTAGACTGTAACGACCCAGGTAAAATTTTTGAAATTTTACCGAGTCGTTTTAACTCTTACAATGGTAAATAAAATTTTATCGTTGTAACTCGAGAATTTCACCGTGCCATGTTTTTCGAGTTTTACCGGGAGTAACTGAGCTACGTTTCAACCGATAAGGTATACGACGTTTTGGAGTATCCTTTGTTAACCGAGCCTCGGAATTTAATTCCGAGGGTTACTCGGAACTCCCGAGATTTCCACACGGCTTACCGAGCCTCGGTTTTCAAAACCGGGACTTGGGCAACGCTCAGGAGAATTAGTCGGATTTTTCGAGCCCAAGTTGTATTTTCGGACACTGGACGGAATTTGACGGATCGATAATTCGACCGACACTCGAGACACAATTCTCTCTCCCGTTTCTTTTTTTTCTTTTCTCTTTCCTTTCCTTTTTCTTTTTTTTTCCCTCCTTTTTCATTCTTTTCATTATCTCTTATTCACCTTACCACCCACTCACCGATTCCCCACCTGCAACCACCTCACACCCACTCACTCCCCACTTTTTTTTTTTTTTCTTTTATTTTATTCTTTCTTCTATTTCTTTTTTTTTTCCCTCTTCTCTTCCGTGTTTTCTTCTTCCTCGTCAAATACCTCCCGATTTCTCTCCTTCTTCCCTCACTACCACCATTTCTCCCTCTTCTTCATCTCTCCCGGCCACACCCTTTCTCTCCCTCTGCTCGCAGCCGGCCGAACGAGGCAACCGGAGAACGACTCGCCTTCCTCCCGTGTTTCTCCTTCCTTGCTGCCATCGCCGCTCCGTCCTCCACTGCAACAACTCGCGACCACCGCACCTTCTCCCTCTCTCTTCTGCTCCCTGGCGCCTGTGACACACCGCCACGACCGTCGCCGATTTACACTGTCGTTGCCGATCTCCTCTCTCTTTCCCCTCTCCTTCGCCGCCGCGACGAGCTATCGCCCACAACCTTGTCTCTGCTTGAAGCCGTCGCTCCTGCTCTCTTCGTCGCCTCCAGCAGACGCGACCGCCGGCCCAATTTCTCTCCTTCATCCCCTTTCCACCGCGACAACAGCCACTGGACACCACTCCGTCGCCGATCTCGTGGTTGTGTGGGTAAGACCCACAACAATCCCTGCCCCTTTCTCCTTTTGTTGTTCTTTTCTTTCTTCCCCTAAACCAATTCATGTTTGATTGAACTGATCCTGTCTGGTTGCTGTTTTTGGTTGTGGGACGGGTGTCGGTAGATGCGTGGGTGTTGGATGTTGGTTGATGATGAATAGTAACGGGAAAGTGGCTGAAAGGGTGCGTGGACAGTAACAGTGGACATTGGATGTTTTGATTCTGCCGTGAACAGTAACTTGGCCGGAATCCGGCGGGTTTCCGGCATTCCGAGGATTTTCCGGCGAGCCCGGAAACGACTCTTTGGGTAAAACCCGAACCTTTGGACATATGCATATTAACGAACCCGAACAACGTTAACGGACCCGGACCTTTAACGGTCTTAATTAAAATGGTGATTTAATCTAATTAATCCATACTAACTTTTAATCCTATTTGTGTTTTATTTATTTTTTTAGTTTTTAATTTATAATCTTATTTTCTGATTGGGCTAAATAATAAAACTCCCTTGTTGTTTATTTATTTTAATTAAGTTTTCTATTTACTTAATCTTCGGAATTATGTTAATATTAGCTTTACCTCGATTGGGCTAAACGGTCGTGAAGGCCTACCGAACTTAATTTCTGAAACCTATTTAACTACTTTTTAATTGAGTTAATATTATTAAGAGTCAGATTTATATAAGTACATTTCTACTATATTTATTTTCATTCTTATAGGCTAATTAGTATCAGGCCATAACTTATTTGATTTACCAAGTTTTATTCTATATATGTGTATACCGTGCTATCGATATTTTCATTAGCTAAATAATATTGGGCCATAATCTTATTGTAGATTATGATTATGTAATTCTATTTTGGATTATAAAAATATATATTATTGAGTAAATATATGATATACCATATAAATGGGCAATGTATAAATATGTAATTGATGATTTAAATTACGGATTAAGAACGATATTATTTTGGGATTTAACTGTGTATTTATAAGTCTAATATATATAGTCGTATAAATTTATTTTATGGATACATTATATCTTATAGTGGTATTACTTTGATAAATATTAGACCACAATGTATCTTTCACTCGTTAATTTTATTAATCCTATTATTTAATAATTATTGGTTTATAAGTATTTATGAAATTATAAGTGTCACCCTTGCAATATTACGATGCAAATATTTTATACCATACGATCGGCTAAGCTAACTTATTACCAATGGTACTACTTTATTTAAACGGTTTTTATTATCGAATTGGTGTTTAGCACATTATTCATGTATTTAATTATCTTCACTAATTTATAAACCTCAATTACTAAAGGTATATATATTCATTATTATTTTATCGAGATTAATTATTTTATGAAATACCATTTATTTTATATTGTATTTCGACTATGATTATTTTATGAATTATAGATACCCTACAGCCGTAAAAGCAATGTTAAATGGAAACGGTTTCGGAACGATGATAACGAGGTAACCGAGACCGAGCCGGGTTGATGTTTTATTGCATATCAAGTTTATATGCATCTTATGTGTACATGCTATTATTTGTTACATAGGAATCGATACTGAACAGTTGCCCGAGGAACCGGCTGTGGAAACCCGAGAAGATTTCATAACTGATAAACGGCTAAGGTGAGGTTGCATATACGTCATTCCACCCGTGATAGCCGGGATGGTTGGTCTTGGAACTACATAGGTTCCATTGCATCTTATGGTTATTATTGTTGTTAACTTTGTGATATCTGCTGATATTTGTTGTGAGAGTAGATTTCCTTTGATATGTGCCGCAATACTATGTGTGCTTTGTTGTTTGATTGAACTGTTGAGATATTCACCGTTGGATAATAGACTGCCGTGATTATTGCTGTCGAGATTGCTGAACTGTGATATTGATTATGTGATTATTGTGTTGAGATTGTTGTTGGACAATTGACCATGGAAAATTGATAATGGATATTGGAAATGGAAATTGGATAA